>VDFB02271358.1:419194416-419228769 GCA_007258455.2 Sequoia sempervirens | reverse complement strand
CTCTTTAATTTCATCATCTTCTATAATTTCTTGTTGAAATATTTTTTCTATTTTTCTTATCTCCTCTTTCAACAAAAGACTATCTTCTTCTTCATTCCCTTTATCAAATCTAGGACTATCAAAATCTGTTTTTGGAATTTCCATAATTTCATCCATAGCTTCATCTACTTCTTTTGCATGCAAATTTTCACTAACAAAATTAATAGATACCTCTTTTTCTACTGTGATATCCTTCTCCTTTTCACCATTTTCTTTGCCTTTGCTAGTTCCTGCAAACAATGCATCTTCAAATAAAATAAAATCATTAAAATTACCATTAAATTTATGATCTGCAGTGACTATTTTCTCTTCTTTCTTTCTCCATCCTTCTTTTATTTTTCTTTTCTTTTTGTTGTCCTCTTTCAACAAAACATTCTTCTTTCCAAATCTCTCTTCTTGTATTCCCACTTTCTCCTTAATCAACTTTTCCAATACATCTACTTGAGCTTGGAGCTTTTCAAATTCTTCATGGTAATTCTTATTTTCCACTTCTTCCCAATAATTTTCCCAAAATAAAATTCTTACAGGCCTCCTCATGACCCATCCCATCCTCTCTGGTATAGACTGCCTCACGTCCGATGATCTGTCTACACACAAATCACACACACCACAAGTCCTGGTGCAAACTGCCTCACATTCGGCGCTCTGCCTGCACACTCAGGAACTCCTGCTCTGATACCACTGAAGCAGGGAGGGGGTGACACAAAACCCTCTCTGCTGATTTAATTTCAACACAAACACAAGTATGAAAGAAACTACAACATGAAAATTTCATTAAAATGGAAAATCTGCAATTACAAAATAATAAAGTCTCAATGAGACTATGGGAACCACATATTCCCTTTACAACATCATAAAATTGATTACAAAAATCTGCAACATTCCATATAATTTGTGTGCTTCTCAAGCACTACAACCAACCCACATGCACACTCTATCACTCCTCAACAATGGCTGCAATAAAATTCTTGAAGCCTTCATACTTTGCTGCCATTTTTCCTTAGAGAAAAATTCATCTTAGTTTTGAGTTTCCTGACTTTGAAAACTAACTTCAAATTGTAAAATGAATTATCTTTTATTACAAACTTTCCAAATCTGTTGGAATGAAATGAAATTCAATTTCATTTCCATTTCAAACTCAAAAATCATCTTTCCCAAAAATCCAAGGAGATAATTTTTAAATTGAAATTCAAAGAAATCAAAAATCAAACTTCTCACTTGTGCAAGCAATCAGTCTCACACACACTTTACTGGCAGTTTCCAAAATTGAACTCACTCATCAAAGTTGCCAATTTGATCAGATGGGCACCCACTTTGATAGTCCCTATTTTTTAGGGATTTGTGGAAGTTGAGATTTTATTTTAAATTAAAATCTTAAAAATCTCCTTTAACTTGCAAAAATCTAAATTTTGAATTTTTGCACTTCCATTTCCTTTGCAACACCTGCTTTTTTTTTTTTTTTCATTCAACATGAATTTTTAATGTAATTTAATTTAAAATTACATTAATTACAAATATTTGTGGCAACCATTTATTGAAAACCAAACCAAATTAAAATAAAATAAATTTGGTTGATGCAAGATTGCACAAGCCCATGGATGCTCCCTCGATCAATATACAATATATAGAATATAAATTATATCATTATAGTATATAATATATATAATAGATACTATAATACATTTAATATATATAATAAATATTATATAATATATAGTATATATATTATATATTATTCAATATATTTATATATAATACATTTATTATATATTCAGAATACATGAAAAATGGATATCCATTTCTAATGGATATCCATTACCAACTGCATTAGATTTGAAGCTTCTTCAAACCATATCAATATACTAGAAAGAAACGGATAGCCATTTATAATGGATATCCATTACAAATAGATACATGTTTTGTTGAAGATTTTAAAACCCAAACCCTACCTCATTTTCACAATGATCTCAGTTGAGCATCAACCTCCGGCGTGATCCAAGTATGTGTTTGAATCCTTTTATTTGCATTTTTTTCTATTTTTTTTTGCTAATTAGTGATTAATTTAGGTTTTTTTTTGCATTCTTTGTAGTTTTGTTGAATTTTTTCATTTCAATCTAAACCTACAAAATAAACCATCAAAAAAAAAATTGAACCTTCATTACCCCCTTTATGCATTTATTTAAACTGTTTTACATTCTTGTCTATTTTTCCTTCTTTATCACTTATTCTCATGTTCCTTAAATTCTTTCTTTGTTGCTTATTCCTAAGTTAGTATTTTTTTTGCTAAACAATTTTTTTTTATTTTTTAAATTCTTTTGACTCTCCTTAGCTCTCAAAATAGAAAGGATTCTTGTGGAAATTATTGTGCTCTAAATTGTCAATACTTAGTGAATCTGGATCCATAGTTAGTATTGGCCAAACAAAACTTGTCCTAGCAAGCATAGAGAAATGGGTGAAGTTAATGGATAATAATCGATGAGCTATGCAGGAGGCTATCATATTGTATGATAGCCTCCTGCATAGCTCATCGATTATTACCCATTAAATTTTTCCATTTCCCTATGGTTGTTGGGACAAGTTTTGTTTAACCATTACTGACTATGTATCCAAATTCACTAAGTATTGGCAATTTGGAGCTTAACACTTCCACATTGCATCAAGGTAAAAAATTAGTGTATTTCTTAATGAGATTTCACATCACTTTAGCAATTATTTGTTTTTGATTTACATGCCTTGGACATAAATGATCTTTACACATTTTTCATTTGTATTCAATTAAGTCGATTATATTGAATAGTTTAAGGAGATTTTTAAACATGTATCTTACATTTTGAAATTAAAAATTTAATGCAGGTTCACTTATATCTAAATCATGGATCCACACCCTCCACCTCCACCCACTCCACCTCATAACCCCCCACCACCACCTGCATCTGATGGTGCTCGCTTGCGAGAAAAAATCAATGTGAATGTTAGATCCATTCAGGATCGAGTTAATGCTATTAAGAATGAAGAATGTATTCCACCATATTTGAGGCATTTTGCATCTACAATGAAAATTTTTGTTGATGTTGTTAGGTCCATTGATGTGGAGTTAGACGAGCATCAACAATGGCTAGAGGAGAGGGGGTAGTCCCATTTTGAAAAGGAAAACACAAAAAAATGAAGAGATGCAACAACTCTAGAGCCACAACACTTTATTAAGATAACGATCTTATTGAATTTTATAGTTCATATTGACAATGATCTTATTTTTATAAATAATTTGACCTTGGATGGATATTTTATAAATAATTTCATTGGATAGATATTTTATAAAGAATTTGGTTGGATGGATATTTTTAGTGTTGAATTTATTGAGATAATATTCTAATGATGAGAAAAAAATTTAGTACTAAATATTAAATAATCTATTAATTTAGTGTTTGTTCATATATAGTGTGCATATATATTGTTTCTTCATGCATCATGGTTGAGTGATGTCTTATTTGTTAATCATGCTTATTGTATAGATTTCACATGAACAATCTAATGAACATGTATCTTGTTGTCTTGAAAGGATTTTCTTAAAGGTTGCATCAAACCACTATGGTGTACATAATGTTCTTGTTTATGTATCATGTTTGAAAGATAATGATTCTTATTCATGATGATTTTACCTTTTACATGAAGGATCTAATGATATGTTATTAAGATTGAAGGTTTTAATGGCATGAATGTTGAATTGAGTTGTAATGGTTTTGTTTGATGGTTTCATCACTTCTTATTCTAGAAGTTCCCAACATGGGAAAACACACACTCTCTCTCTGTTTCAACTCTCTCTCTCAAGTCTCTCTCTCTCTCTCAAGTCTCCCTCTCTCCCTCTCTACCTCCCGCTCTCCCTCACAAATCTCTCTCCCCATCCCTCTCAGGTCTCTCACTCCCTCTCAAGTATTTCTCCCTCTCCCTCTCTCCCTCTCTTGTGAATTGGTCACCCATCAATAAATATATAATATATACTATGTATTAAATATATTATATAATATACTTAATACATATTACATAATATTAATCTAATATTTAATATTTAATATATATACTATATATAATATATAACATATTAGTATATTAGTGTATATTACAATATTAAATATTATGTATTATAAATATTACAACATATCTATTTTGAAACGGGTATCTTTTTTTTTTTTGACAAAACCAACAGGCTCAGGATTTGGCTCAAGATTTGGTTCAAGATTGTCTGACCTAGAAAGTCAACCCAAAAAATGTGTTTAGAAAATTTGCTTAGTTTTTTGAAGTTCGCCCTTGTGGCTGATATTTTTTTTTATCCGAATTTCATGAAACAAAAAGCGTTTATAGAAAAAATTGCTAGCTTTCCACTAATATAAGTTATGACTTATTTTGAGTTTAATAAATAATTATTATTGATTTTCTACATACATTACGAATAAAGTCTTGATTGATGGGCTAATTGAAAAACTTCTATAACTTTCAAACTACTTAACATTTTTCAAACCTACAAGATGCATCACATTCTATGCTCTACATATTATAGGATTAAAAAAAAAAAATCATAAAATTTTGACCAAGTTATGGTGGTCAATCACAGATGTTTTAATAATTCTAAAATGTTCTAATAAAAAAATCATAACTAATTATTTACATAGAAAAAAATTACAATTTTTTTTTGGCACATTCAGGCATGTGTCCTCTACTTATATTAAAAGATTTAGAATTTTTTTTTTCTTGTACTTAGGGTGGTCAGACATACACCTACTTTTTATCTTTTTCCTAAAAATTTAGTAACACTACATTGAAATTTGAAATTTTTGCAAAACATATTTATTTTTTTCTTTCAAATTTTTATGTCAAGTTGTCTAACTCTATTTTTCTCAATTTTCATTGCCACTTAGAGGCCTAGTTTAGACCCCCATGATCCTACACTGACCTCGATCTATCTGCCATGTGTTCAAACTCCAATATCTTCCTCAAGCTATTAGGCTTTTCTAAAGGATCCAAGCTCTGATACCAATTATTGAAAATCGAGAATACTAAGAGGGGGGTGAATCAGTATTCTATTAAACCATTTAGCTATAAACCATCCAATAATTAAAACATATATAACTGCAATTGTAAACAAATATATGAAAGGGATCATAACAATGCATGACACATAAACACTAGGATTTTTACGTGGAAAACCCAAAAAAGGAAAAACCACAGTGAGGATTAGCTCACAATATATTATAGTTCTGGTTATTAGATATTACAGGGGCACACTTCTAGGACACACTGTCTTTGAAAGGCTCATAGCCTGAAATGATTACAAAATGGAGTGTGTCTCACTACCAAAAATTGAATTGATAGAATACACCTTTCATGTGTTGAATATAGTTCCAATTAAGCTTTGAAAGCAAAATCCTAAACTACCTTATTGTCACTCAACATACAATTTTTTTTTCCTTGATACTGATCTTATACATCCAAATTTACAAGTTCACATAGTATCATACAATCACGCATCTTCTATCATAATCTCATCATGTCTAGAAAAAATAAATGTTCCATATATATGCTATTACATCCACATACATCAATTAGGTCTAATTAGATGTACCTATACTTAATTCAAAAATAGATTTTCGGCTCAAATCTTGAAACAAAGCTTCTTTTGTGCTCAAACCAAAACATGCAAGGCATGATTTAGGTCAAAACAGACCTAAAAAAGATCACTTTAACATCCAGAAAACATATTAATCTCCATACCACTTATTAAAGTATAAGGTCAACCAAAAGAGGACATGATCTCAAAAATAGGCCAAGATGACTAACACCAATCAACCATATATCATATGAGCATGCCTCATTTGGATTAAGTGTAGAGCTGACACCTGTAAACTATCTTCCAAAGTTGTAAAGATTGAATCAAAGTACCAGAGGAATGCAGACCAATTAACTCATACCATTTTGCATAGTTATAAGCAAAAAATTGTATGTCGAACTTCTATCATTCATTTCATTTAGCCTATACACCCAAAATCGTTGAAAAATTGTTCATAGATGTATTTGATAGTCTTTATTAACATACTAAAACTGCATAGGCCGATCTTCTAACATGAGAAATTTCAGACCAAATTACCAAATCAAAGTAACACAAAAAAATGTTTACCAGATTAGACAAAATTGTCAACAAAAAATGTCATCAATGACAACACATAGGAGGGTTTCTTCTTCATTCTTCCAACAAGCTTTAAATTTTGTTATTTTTTCAAGGTAAAATGATAAAGCCTATTGCATGCATTCCCTATATTAATTATGTAACACCAAAATCTAGCTACACAAAAGACACCAAATATTTTTTGGTTATGAGATTCATGGATTCATAATTAAATCTTGGTTCCTAAGATGTATCTAATTCCTTAGTCTTAAATCATGTTTCATCTAGACCAGTAATTATCTAATTAAATTTATCCTCCATTAAGCTTTAAAGGCTATGAGGCTCTCAAAGACTTAACTCCCTTAGAAATTAAAAACTCTTGTTAATCATTAGTGATCAATGGATAGAGGTTAAAAAAAAACAACAAAAGTTTGTGAATCTACCCTTTCTCATTATTCCTTTGTAAGGACACATAATTGACTCAATTTTATCTAATCTCTCTAGATGTCATGATAAAATGACAATTTCCATGGATGAGTGATTCATGATACTAGATGTACTTGGTTCCTTTGAGCTTGAGCTATATTTGCAAATATGTCTGTAGTACCCTATAGAGATTAGAATATTATACACTCAATCACATGGTCACTTCAGTTACAAAATAAACAAATTGATTCTCATAGGCTCCTAACAAACACTAGAATTAACTTAAAACTTATCCATGTATAATTCAATTCCATATTTCACTATATAATACTTTTGAAGTTTCTCATGTATGCAAATCAATAAATTTACTTAGGACTCTTAGTTCTTGATTTTACAATACTTTATTCAAGAGGTTCCTAGGAACTCTTGACTTATTAAAATGACATAACTAGAAGTTTATTTTAGAATTCAAAGGCTCTATTGTAAAACTATTATGAGGTAGACACATGGAAACTTTTTTCTTCATTTAATTTATATGACCATATACATTATGTCTAATATTTCCTAATCTAATCCTCTCTACTCTAACAAATCATTTAATTTGAATTATTTTGTGCTTGATTACTTCATAATCCCACTAACATTATTACATAAGATTTTTTTATTTGATTGAAACTATAAATATCATCAAGAAAATATAATCTTACCTAGTGGCTCCTCTAAATTGCCCCATAGAATCTCAACAATTCTATTTTCCCCCCTCAATAGGGGAGAGAGGCTAATTATCATGCAAACAAACTAAATGCAAGCATGAAACAATTGCATGGAATATTATAGTACCTCAACTAAGGTTTTGAGGTGTGACTCATCATGCAATTTACAACATTAGCACATCTAGTGAGAAGAGTTTAAAAATTAACTTTTAAAAGGTTTGACTAAAAATTAATCATGGTATATATCTAGTAGTTGAACAAAAAAATTATCATTTTTTGTTAGTAAAATGTCATATTTTTATTTAAAATATAACTTATATGCAACACAAATGGACCAAAAGGGTTGGGGCCCTAGCTTGGTTGGTTGAAACTTTCTTGTTGCAAGAGGTTGGTCACAAGGTCTAGTCTCCCCCACCCCCATGGTATCAGAGGGCGTGTTGCACCAGCATTTCCGGTCACATTAAAAAGTTTACCAAGCACACTGCAGTTTATAAGGGGTCGTGCTACCCAATTCTTGCAGTCTAAAAAACACAAATGGACCAAATACCTATTGGCAACCATAAATCTTGGTTATCTCTAACTTGTATATCCAACATAAATGGATCAATAATTGAACATAAAAAACTAGTTGTTAGGAAAAATAATATTATCATTTAAAGACAAATCATATCCAATACAAATGGACAAACATTTGAACATAATTTTTTTTAACAATTGTTTACATCTCATGGAAAAATATACAACATTTATTGTGCTTACCTTTTATATTTGTGATAGGATAAAGTATTACTTTGAAATACTTCAATGCATATGCATTGTTAACCTAATAGTTGTACATATATAAAAAACATTTTTCCCTATGACAAGAACAATTATTTTTTATTAACGATAAACAGATTTTGAAGGGTGCCTGAAACCGTGAACAAAAAGAGATAGTGGCAGTAAAGATGAAACAATAGATTGCCCACCCAAAACAAACAAAACAAGATGATTAACAAAATATCAATAGACCATCAACAAAAAGATACAACCAACACAAAAAATAGAAAAATACACCAAATGGCCATTAGAGAAGTCCTTTAAGCATCTTTCCCACATCTAGATCCTTAGACGTCAACCTGTCATGCATCTCCATAATTTCCTCCACATCTCGACCAGGAACCATTTTGCATTTCTTGGTTTTACTCTGAGTACACACACTCGGTCCAACATCCAAATCAGTGGTATGTATGTCCATAACAACACTCTCTGCCCTTTCCTTAGTCATTTGATCATCAAATAGTCCTCTGCCAATCAATTCATTAGCCTTCTGGTTGAGGAAGATTATACCTTTAGCCGAGGCCTCCAATGTTTCCCTGCTAATGTTAATGATCATGCCCATGTGATTTCGTAGTTTCCTATTCTATTTTTCTAGAAAATCCATCCTTGGTCCATAATCACTCTTCAAATTAGCAAGCCCGCCCACCACACAACCAAAATTAGAGTTCAACGACTTGGTTAACTTGAAGATAGAATCCTTCTCCTTGAGACTATGCAATGTTGAAATGTTGCAATGGGTGATGGTTTCATTCTTGTTGTGGAGGTCCTGTACCTCTTGCATGAGCCACATTAGCAGATTGAACGAAATATCAACCCCCTTTTTTATTTACCTAGACGCTTGCAAAAAATCCATAGCCCCCCAAAACACACCCCTACCCTGATGTGAACCAACCGAAGGATCCTCCTCTTGTAACCCCTAAGGGAAAAGCTTAGCCTTACCCCTATCCTTGGACTTTGAAATCTGAGCAGAGTCATCCATGTTGACCGCATAATTCCCCTTACCAACCACAGGGGACCCACCATCAACAAAATTCCTTATTCCATCACCTTGGATATTCTCCGCCACCTCCTAAAAATTTTCACCCACGTCCTTTACATGATCCTTGGCCTTCTTTCCACCAAAAAGTCCATCCTCAACACCATCAACAAAGGAATCCTTTAGTTTGTGTTTGAAACGTGGGAGGAGAGATTTTTCCTTATAAGTTGAGGGCTTCACACCTCCAGATGAAGGTGTGTAATCTAGGTCAGTATCATATCCATTGGACTAGCCCTCTGAATCCTCATCCATTTTTCTCCCCTCACTCTCTGGAATCTCTTCAATTTGACATTTCCCACTCCCTTTCCCCTTCTTTTTAGAAATAGGGGACCAGGGAGCTCAAACAATACAATTAGCTTTGATAAAATCTACAATGAGCAACATCAATCCCTCATGCAAAAAAGGGTTTCTAGGGTTTTTCCTAAAATTTGAAATACCTTCTTCCAAAGTCATCAACAGGTAAAACGGGAAGGACACAAGCTTACCATGTTGAAAGTAGTTCAACAACACGAAATGGTGACCATACAACATCATGTATTTACAATCAAGGGTGGAGTATCACATCAGTGCCACCACAACATCCTGCTAGATGGGTTTTATCTTAGTCCTCTCATAACCACCACAGTCCAATCTAACCATTTTAGCTAATTCTCTATCCTTGAGAAAGTTTTTTCTAACCGACTGCGAAATATTCTTATCCCTATAAAATTTCCTTCCGTCCATCAACATACCCGCTACTTTAGCAATAAAATCTTCATTAATGGTAGTATTCCTACCAAACATACTTAGCACACATCCATGCCATGCATCAACAAAATCCTTTGACACACTGGCCTTAAAGCCATTCAACCTCTCCATGAAAGGAGTGACACCTCCTCTTTGCAAAATTTCCCAGACGTCTACATTGGCTTTAATGTCATCACAAGACAGAGGCTCCATTCTGCACCTATCCCCACCCATCATCAGAGCACTTGCATAAAGAAACCACAGACAATGAGAGAAAAAGGAAAGAGGAAGATAAACACCCAAAAAGCATGTGGAGAAAAAAAGGGCAGTACCAATTGATATAATGAAGAGGAGGCTTAAACAACTCAGCCGAGGAAGACCACAAATTCCAATGAGTATCATCTATGTGAAAATTCTAATCAATGAGAGAACTTCATGATACCCATGCATTTCAAAAGCCAAGGAGGTGGACACGACCATCGAGCTAATGTGAATCATAATGAATGAGGGTGATTAAATTAATAGGTAGGATTCCATTAACATCCCACAACCTCGCTGATGTCACCCCAAAATTTGCTAACCAATTGGCCACAAAATTCGCCTCTCTATAGGCATGCAATATATAAATATCATCAAATTCACCACTTAAAGAAATGACATCCAAGATTAAATTTTTAATAGTCCATGATGGGGGAGACCCTTTCTTTAGGAAATTTACAATGTTTAGGGAATCCCCTTCTATCCAGAGTTTAGAAATCCCCAAGTCTCTAGCCAACTTGATGCTATGATTGGCCGCAACAGCTTCAACAAAGTGGTTTGTCTACATTCCCAAAGGGAGCACCACCGCTGAAACAAACCTACCATTGTGATCTCTCAACACTCCCCCACAACCAAAATGACCCGGATTACCTTTAGTTGAACCATCAAAGTTCACTTTGTACTAGCCAGGGGGAGGAGGAAACCAGACCACCCCATCCCTATCAAGATTATCCTTCTATAAGGGTTTAGAAATATCACAAGAAAGTTTCCAATTGGTCACCACTAAGGCATCACAATCAGAAACATTTTAACTCCTCTAGGAATATCAAATTTGTCAACCACCAGCTTGAAATTTTCCCTAACAGAAGAAACAATTTTGAAAAGAAGAGAGAGGAGAGAGGGAGACATCCCTAAAAATTTTGTTATTCCTCTCCTTCCAAAGACCCAAAAAAATATGCAGAAGCATGAGTGACCAAAGCAAAGCCAAAGAAGGATTAGAAGAAGTAGTATTCCATTGGAGCCATAAATCCCAAATTGACATAGGAAAAATCCATTCCACATGCCACAGATTGAGAAAGAGGGACCAAACTTGCTGAGCAAAGTTACAACCAATGAACAAATGATAACTATCCTCCACATCCTTCATGCATAGGTAGCATTTGTTGGGCATGGAAAACCCCCTTGTCCATAGATTATTAATAATTAAAATCTTGTCCTACACTGTAAGCCACAGGAAAATATTAATCTTGGGGATTAGCCACTGAGACCAGACTAAACCCCATGGTGGTTTGGGACCCATAAGGTCATTACACAACTTAAATGTAGAGGCCACCAAAAACATCCCATTTGGGAGCCATCTCCAAATCACCATATCCCTTTGAGGAGAATCAGGTATGTTAAAACTCATTAAACAGATCCACCAACGCCGAAAACACCTCATGGATCTTCCTCCATTCCCCGTCCACAATATAGTCAGCCACATGACTCCCGAACTCATGAATACATAAATCCATCGAAGGGGTCACCCAATGTGAATCTCGCAGTGGGAAATGCCCAAACCACTGGTCATGCCAAAAGAGGATATCATGACTATCCCCAACCGACCATTACAAACTAGCAGAAATCACACCTCTAGATCTGACTAGTGAATTCCAGAAGTAGGAGACAGAAGGAGGGGAGAAATCCTCATTTAAAAACTCATGATATTTATCCACTTGAGCAAGATATTTAGAAGCCAGAATCCCCACCCAGTCCTTCTCACCACGAAGGAAATTCCAAATCTATTTGGCCACAAGAGCCAAATTGAAAAGTTTAATTCTACGCAAACTGAGACCCCCATGGCATTTAGACTGACACACTTCCTCCCATGACAGTATTCTCAATCTCTTCTTGTCCTCCACTCCCAAAAAGAAACCTTGTCTGGATACATTCAATATTCTCCCAGAATTTATGAGGCATCTAAAAGAGACTAAGAGCATACATCAAGAGATTCTATAAAGTAGACTTGATGAGCAGCAATTTACCAACCTGACTGAGCAAAGCACCTTTCCATCTAGCCAACTTCATATTACATTTATCAATCAAGTCATTCCAAAAGGCGTCATGAGACGAATTAGCTCCAAGAGGCAGACCAAGGTAAGTCAATGGAAGAGAGCCCACAGAACACTGAAGGATACTAGCAATTCTTTGCATTCTTCTATCTAGAGTATTGAGGATGAAGATCATGCTCTTGGGGAGGCTCACCAGTTGCCCATACATCGCCTCATACTTTTGGAGAGTGAGCTTAATTGTCCTACCTTTCTTAATAGAAGCCTCTCCCATAATCAAAGTGTCATAAAAGACTATTGATGTGCACAAGGGGGCGAAGAAGAAGAGGGTCTCAGAACCTTCAGGGCACTTGAAGAAAGCTTCAACTATAGCGACCTACCCAGAGTTTCACCCAGAATAATGAAGAGGAAGGGAGAAATTGGGTCACCCTGTCATACCCCCTAGAGCTTTTGAAGAAATCCGAGGGAGAACCATTCACAAGAATAGAAAAGGAAACCATAGAAATGAGGCTCCTAACCAGTTGAACAAAGGTATTCGAGAAGCCAAACGCAAAGAGAACTTTAAACAAGAAGGACCAATTGAACTTGTCATAAGCTTTAACCAAATCTAGTTTAATCAAGAAGCCAACCCTTTTGTTTACCATCAGTGAATGGATGTTTTCATGCATAGTGATAATAGGATCAAGAATTTTCCTACCCACAACAAAGCCACTTTAGTGGGGAGAGATAATCAAAGGTAGAACCCTTTGTAGCCTAACCGCCAGAACGTTGGAGAAAATCTTGTAAATTGAATTACACAAGATAATAGGTTTGAACTCATTAAAGGGTGAAGCCCCAGGAATATTTAGAATCAACACCAAAAAACAATTCAATTCTTTAAGAAAATTATGGTTTCCAAAAAACTCTTTAGTCACATCCACCACATCCTTAGACACAATCATCTAGAACTCTTGAAAGAAAAACATGGAAAACCCATCTGGGTCGGGGTCCTTATTACCACGAAAGGAAAAAACAACATTCCTAACTTCTTCCACAGAGGGGATACCACAAAGCATATGGTTGAGATCATTTGTCACTAGAAGAGGAATGATAACCAACAAAAGATCCTGATCAACCAAGGAAGGGGAAAAGTCATCAGTCAGGAGGTTTGAAAAGAAAGTAATAGTCGCTTGCCTAATGTCCTCCTCGTTCTCAATCACCCTATCATCATGATGAATGCACTTGATTTGATTAGAGGTACAATGCTTAAGTGTAGTGAGATGAAATAATTTGGTATTCCTATCACCACAATTAAGCCACACTGTCCACGAAATTTGTTTCCAAAATTCCTCCTCCCTAGCCACTATATTATGGAGACGGGATAAAAGCAAACTTTCTTCATTAGCCAGAACAACATTATATCCCCTGGCTTGAATACTTTGATGAACACGATCAAGATCAACCTTGATACAAGCTTTCTCTTGGAAAATGTGGCCAAAGGAGGCCTTATTCCAATTCTTCACATTGACCTTCACTACAGTAAGCTTCTTCGCCACCCTGTACATAGCCAACCAATCCACTTGGATATCCCACCGTGAAGAAAGCTTAGCTTTGAAATTTGGATGGGACGTCCACATTTTTTCAAATCTAAAAGGAAAAGTGTGCCTGCGACCAACTACCTCATCCAACAGGGAAATAGGAAAATGGTCCAACCCCAACCTTGTCAAGGCTGAAAGAGAGCAAGAAAAACAAGCCAACCACTCATGAGATAGTAGGGCCCAATCCAGCTTAACCTGGACTAAATCATCCCCCATCTAATGATTTGGCCAAGTATATGAGGCACCACACAAATCCACATCAAACAGAGCATTGTCATTTACAAAAGTCATTAAGTCAAACCTGCTCTCATCATCAATCTGAGAACCACCCAACTTATCACTAGAACTCAATGGAGTTTTGAAATCTCCCATAACCAACCAGTTCTCAGAGGGAAAATCAACCTTGAAAGAATAGAGATTCCCCCAAAAATGCTTATGAGCACTTTTGAAATTAGGAGCATAAATATTTGAAGTGATCCATGAAAAGTTGCTTATATTATGGTAAAAGCAAGTAGCAATTTGGTTAGGGACCCCATAGACAGCCTTACCAACCACAACTTTCATATTCCAGAAAGTAGCTACGCCCCTAGAAGCACCATTCCTCATCAAAACCATGAAGGCCACACTCCTTAAAGAGTCTTTTCTTAAGACATTCCATCCTTTCAACATACATTTTCCTTTCCTGAATCAAAATCACATCCGATTTATGATCCCTTACTAGGTTAGCAAGGAGATCCTGCTTGTGAGGGTTATTCAATCCTCATATATTCCATGAAAGAATCTTCATAGAGGAGTCTGAGATGCTCCCTTTGGACACATCTCAAAGAGAGTTTTTTGGGAGCCATCAACAATATCATCTTTACTTTTCTTCTCCCTAGTCTCAAGCAAAGTGGGTCTCCCTCTGCCCCTTGGTTCTAACCCACAATTGGACTTAGACCGATTCCTAGTGGCCATCCCTTGAGGTGACAAATTATTCTTCCTATTTATGGTCTTTACCAGAGAAAAAGGAGGATCCTTGACTTGTTGCAAGAATTCCATCCCACAATCGTTGACAAAAGAGGTGAGCACCATATTTGAAAAATCCCCCAGCGGGTCCTGCAAAACTACATCCATACCACCTTTCTCCCTATCTTTGGGAGAAGTCACCAACATAGATGGTTCCTTAACCATCTCCACAACCTCAACTATTTTGGGATCCTTAACAGCCTCCACTGACTCATCTACTTTAATATCCCCCTCCCTAGAAGAAGGAAAAGCCTCCTCACCAGCAACCACTTCCCCTTCTTCCACCAACTGAATATCCCCTAATGGGAACCAATCACCCTGACAGGGATCTTCCTCAGCAATCATTGCTCCTTGCAAACCATCTTCCTTACTAGAGGTATCCAAAACTTTTAACCTTCGAGACACTTGAAGCTTAGCAGCCTCAACCCCTCCTGCAACACCAACTTTCGAAACATTTTGTTTCTCCTTGCATTCCATACACGACTAGGTCGGAGGAGGATTAGCCTTTGACGGGCATTTTTTCTCCCAATTCCCAACCCTTTTGTAGTGAAAACAAGAGAAGGGAATGGATTCATACTCGATCAATTGGTTCCAGCTCCCCAGCTTCGAGTTAATGGTCACCCTTTAAGGCAGGTCTACATATTGGTCTATAATCACACAAAACTGAGCATAAACAAACCTCTTCCTGGAGGTAGCCATTTGATCAATACAAAGCAACTTACCAAACATATTAGCGATACCAAAAAACACTTGCTCATCCCAAAACTCCAAAGGAAAAGCAGGAAGCCTTACCCACATAGGGGCCGATATAAAAGAACAATAATTGGGGTTAAAACCAGCCTCCCATTTCTTGAGAACCATGGATGACTTACCAATCAACCGCAGACTGCTAGTAAGAACAACAACCATGTCCTCATTACAGGTGAAAGAGAATAAGAAAAAACCTTTCTCCATGGCAGCTCTACTTCCACCTGACCTTTCGTCCTCCAACATTTAGAAGCAAGGTTATAGACTAACTCAACATTAGGGCATGGCCCAAAAAAATTCCAACCAGAGTAAAGTCCATATACACCAACCAATTCTCAATAGTGCAATCAGGAACTAACACAGAGTATTCACCTGTAACCAGATTTGCCTGAAAGTTGACCGGCATCGATGAGCTCTTCCCTTTAGGTTTAGCACCCAAAAGGCTAGACTAGCTTGGTCCATTTGAAAATACCTCCACATGCTTATGTCCTTCACCATTAACACCTTTTCTAGGAATCTCCGGACATGGGGAAGAGGACAGGCTTACATTATGAGGAGGAAAGGCCCCCACACAATGTTTGGGAGGACCGTCACCCAAACCCAAAGAGTCCAGAACAAAAGATAGAAAAGAGGACCCACCATCAAAGCCCATAGGCCCACTACAAGCTGACAACTCCTCACCAACAACGACAACAACATTTGACCTGTTGCCATTACCACCAGGGGGAGAACTAGGATTTCCTACCCTTACAAAATTTTGAATGAACATCGACCCGCTAGAAGAGTCTCCCATCTGCAAAATTGTTTGATTTTTTTTAGATTGTTTTACAAGAACAATTGTTTAAAAGAGAATCTTATTTTATAAATGACACACTTATATGGATAGTTATGATATTTTATTTGAAATAAAAAGTTATTTATTTCACTTGTTAATGAACATATTTATGTTTTTTATATAACATTCAAAGGTTTACATGTGTTCAAGTATTGACCCATCTTGACCAACATTTATTTATTTATTTATTTACATGTAGACTAATTATTTAAAATATATAGAATAAATATGTGGTAAGATTGAATATTATAAGTGTGTGCATGAAATTTTGGCTCAATGTGAATGAAATTAACAAGAAAATCACTCAAAACATAAAATTAAACAAACACTCAAGATTTGGATAAGAAAGCTCAAACCAATATAGAATTGGACAAAAATAAACTATGTCAAGTCTCCATTGAGTAGATTTTCCCATGATAGTCGATTTAAATGTGTGCTCATTATTTTTTGGTAGGATAACGATGCTTCAAGTGAAAATGATTGAGATCTGAGATAAAATGGTTAAATTTTAGATATATGGGATAGGATAAAAATGGATGAAGTGTTAGGATTGTTTGATGGAGATCAAGGGTTGAGATGAGAGGTGATCTCTTAAGGGTGGGTGCATCAAGATGGGTAGCCAATTTGTGGACAATTTTTTTAAAAAGTTATGAAAACTCATACCGTGAGTGCGTTATAACACACTCGTGTTATGGCTTGGTGTGCCAAGCTTGAGGCTCGGTCACAACAAGCCAATAATGCAAGCGCGTTATAACGTGCTCACGTTATGACCTATTAAAACCAAAAAAATAGTTAAACAAATTCATTCTTGTATTTTGACTGTGTTTTTCTTTTTCCCATGGCCAAAACCCCCATTTTTTGCACTCGCATTCTAGGAGGAGGTATTGTGCAAAAATATTCATCAACAGTTGTTATTTCATCATGAGGATGCCACCATGTCGATGAGGAGGTGTGATAGGTAAGGATTATTTTCTTTTTGTTTTGAATTTGTTAGTTTTAGGTTGTATTTGATTTTTATTTTTTTGAATTTTTAGGAGATGCAAATCAACCTACAAATCCTCATAATCCTCAACAAGTAGAGCAACAAAATCCTCAACAACAAAATCAACCACAACAACAAAATCAACCAGAACAATAACCTCCTCCACCAATCCCTCAACACCCTCCTAGCACTCAACAAAATTTAATGAGTGAAATTGAGAACAACAAAAAACAACTTGAGGATTTAATCAGTAGGTTGAGAAATCCAAATGGTTCAACCGAATAAAGAATGAACTTGGCAACTTCATTGAAAGATATGTTAAAAAATGTAGACTCAATCAACAAACAAATAATTGGATGGCAAGATAGGAGGTAGGTGTCTAGGGCTTATTACGTGGATAAGTTATCATATAAACATGTAAAGGATTTAAAAATTACAAAAGGTGATTTGTGCTCCTTATTCACTAATCGACACACACATCAAAATCTTACCCTCAATGCGAAGATGTTTTCTATTCATTGGTGCCACCACCAATAGATTAGGAACTTTTTTATGATAGGTGGTACATGGTTTTTGATTACCCACAGTGCAACAATTGTGAAGTCCCATAGTATTTCCTTAGGAAACTATATTGTGAGTTCATATTGAATAAAATTCCAAATTATTTTGATATGAGGGACTTCTAGGGGAAAGCTGGGGGGTCGGATTAGGATTGACTCAATGCACAACCAGATCCTATGTGGCAAGGGATATGACCTCTTGCTAGGTAGCCTCATGAGCATGTTGTTATCCCTTCCGTCGCGAAGGAGAGTGCTGACGTAGAGACATTGCAGGCGATCATTACTTTGACCCAGAGTGTCATTGAGCATGCTATCCCTATTCTACAATGCCATCTAGGGGAGTCTTTGAGTGGTGGCCTTCGAACCCATGTGTGTTAATCTTGTGAGCTGACTTGTTTGTATGACCCCACCGACACTCAAGAGGCTACTACGTAGGATCCGTCTACAACAATGGAGATGGGGAGGGCAGCTAAAATTTTGCATCACGCCACTAATACATTTTGACTCAAAATATGACAAAAGTTCGTCGGAATTTTGACAAACTTTCATCAGAATTATTTCGTCAATTTTCTGACAAACTTTGAAATGTCAAAATTTTAACCTAACATCGTCAGCTAGGTTAGAATTTCGACGTTTCAAATTTCGTTGAAAAATTGAAAAAATAATTCTAATGAAATTTCGTCGAAATTCTAACAAACTTTTGTTGGATTTTGAGTCAAATTTTATCAGTGTACATATGGCATTGATTCTCTGGTAAAAGTTAGCATGTTCATTGAATTTAATTTTTAAAATTTTTATTTTGAAATGCAAGATTAACTAATTTAGTTTTATGATTTTAATAAAATTGTAGGGTCACAGTGTTGAGACTAGATACATTGGCCCTCCACCTAGTTTTTTTTGTAGTACACCTATCGGTGGAGTACGTAACTAGTAAACAATTAAAAATTTATTACATGTTAATAGCATTTTTTTACGAATGGTATTTTAATATGTGATTTTGGATGTTGAATAGGCTAATATTATAGGTTTCAAGGGAACACCTCCCAGTTCCAGTGGATTTACTCAAACCTACACGCGGGTAATAGAATAAAGAGTTTAACTAATGAATTGTATTTAATAGATTTGTGTTGATTATATTCATATTGTTGATTACGTTGCATTGCACATCATTAAAACTCAAAGCATTTAAATCACATTCCATAACTAATAACTAGATTTTGATAGATGACAAAATTTCAACTACAATATAGTTGTTTAGAAATTCAACATAAGAAGTGATGCAATTACTTCACATAGCATAAGTAATAAGTCTAGGAGAAGCTTCCAATTGCATTTGCTTCTCATGGCATTCCATGATACCACTTTTTACTGCATGGTATCTTTTCAAACAATTCATTGCCTTGTCTATGCTATGGATGCTTGGAAGGAATATATATGAAAAAATAATAGTAAGCAATAGCATAGACAAGGCAATGAGTTTTTTGAAAAGAAATGTAGTCTCATGGTGATGTCCATCACCATGAGACCCAATTTCTTTGAGGCACTTTTTCAAATAGCTCACTGCCTTTTCTATGCTACCACATTTTCCATACATGTCTACCAAAGCATTTTATAAAATAGTTCATTTCCTCACTGTTATGGCTAAAAGCTTAAAAAAGGTGCTTTCCAACAAACTATGGATGCTTGGAACAAATCTATCAAAGCATAATAGTAAGCAATAGTATAGATATGGCAGTTCGTAGTTTGAAAAAATGCCTCGAAGAAATGCAGTCTCATGGTGATTGAATTTTATTCCATCACCATGAGACCACATTTCTTCGAGGCATTTCTTCAAACAAATCACCGCCTTTTCTATGATACCAAATTTTCCATACATGTGTACCAAAGCATTCTATCAAACTACTCACTTCCTTGCTGCTATGGATAAAAGCCTAAAATAGGTGCTTTCCAACAAACTATGGATGCTTGGAAAAATTTCTATGAAAGTATAATAGTAAGCAATAATACCATAGAGAAGGAAATGAACTCTCTAAAAAAAATGTCTAAAAGAAATGCAGTCTTATGGTGATGGAATGCCATGATGTGCATTTGTTTGTAATGGCATTCCATTACCACAAGACCCCATTTCTTTGAGGAAATTTTTCAAATAGTTCACTGCCTTCTCTATGCCACCACAATTATTGTACATGTCTACGAAAGCATTTTATCAAATGGTTCACCAGCTTTCTACTATGGGTAAAATCCTAAAAACACACGCTTTCAAACAAGATATGGATAGGGAAAATAGTAAGCATGATAGTCAGAAATATATAGTCTAATAAGTACTCAAAATTTTGTTCATTATCTCATACATTATAAGTCATGACATGGAACGCTATTGTAGTTTTTGTGATTGAATAATTTGTTGTTTTATTTTCAGATGTTGCAAGCAGAAACACTTCCAAATGTGATGAGGGAAATGGAGATCGGTGTTTCATCTGCTATACAATCCTTAATGGCTCTGAAAGGGGAGGTATGATGAAAATTACTAAATTTCAATTTACATTTGTTGTTATAGATGTTAGTTAGTGAAAAAGAAAACCCATTGATTCATAGTTTAATTTCTATTTGGATGGTTTATACAGGGCTTAAGTACGCTTAAACATGGGTGTGTGAATATTTCCCTCATGGAGAGTGATCATGAGATGGTGGTAAGTGATTATTTTGTTAAATATATCATTTTTTATAATGTAATTTCTATATATCAATGGCCTTACTTCTTATTGAAATAGTTAAATCTTCACCAAGAACTAAACACTAGGAGGAGGAGTAGGAGCACTCCTCGAGTGCAACAAAAATGAGTGACAAACCTATCGCCATCTGATCGACAAGAAAAGGGGAAGAGTTTATTTCGAGAGCCTGGAGAGCAACGACTTTTGATTCCAGAGCCCTTTGTTGTATGCAAATATGGAATTTTTGTATATATTTTGTATTGGATATATTTGACATTGTATGCCTATATGGCATTCCCGTAAGCCTTTATGGTTATTGTGTACCTATATTTTATACTTATATCGACATATATTGATGTATGCCTACATGGATATTTGGTTAATACAAATCTATATTATCGGTGGTGTCCATATTTTCATTATAAATCCATGGTTTAATAGATATGAGTTATGTGTTTTCAAGTGTATGCTTTACAACTTATATGTATAATTTGTGACTTACATGTATTCCAATGTATACTTTGTGACTTATGTGTTTTCATGAGTATACCTTGTATTCATGCATATACTTTGTTTGTGTATACTATGCATTCATATGTATACTTCAAGGCATACATGTTTATGAGTACTTGTGCTTCCCTTATTCACATGTACATGCTTGACTTATTCATGTGTATACTTATTAATTGGTTAGCCCTAGTATTGATCATTGTTGTCCTTCATGGTTTGTCTTGAATATTAATTGATTGATGCTAAACAACTTTATCTAAAAGAAAAAAACACGCTTTCAATTGGTATTCCATGAAATAATTATAAAAAAATTCTAATATATTTAATCCTTTGATTAGAACAACTCAATTAAGCAAAGGATACATAATCTTCACAACACTTGCAAAACATAATCTTCAGAGTAGATGAAGTAGTTAACTTCTTGACACATAATTATCATACAAACATTTATCTTGATTATTCTTTAAACATTTTCACAACATAATCTTGATAGTGCAAAATGAATTGTTATGTTCTTGATCCGTCACCATATAAACACATCGAAAGATTTATATGTCAAATTTTTGCAATATTATTTCTTGTATAGGAAATGGACTCAGATGAAAGCAAGTTATAATTTATAATACAAATAAGAAATGAACTCAATATTGTCCTAGACCCCCAAATAGGTCTATTTAACAAAGCAACACCCTCTCAATCACTATTCCAATTGCAAAACACCATTGGGCAGTATTTACTAGTGTACAAATCCATAAAAACCACAATTTTTAGGGTGTGATTGGCCCTCTAACCCCACTATCCTCTAAACCCTCACTTTTCTCAAATTTCACTAGGGTTTATTGAAAACCTCATACAACCTCAAAACCTCTTCCAACACTCTCCATTTTTCCTGCACAAACTTAATTAACCACCAAATTATGCTGCCCCCTGACTTTACCCACTTTTACTCCCTCTTTTCCCAACTAGGGCATCATGCCATAACATACAAGTTTTTGACCTCCCTTGTCCTTGTAGACCTTTTGAACACATCAAACTCCACAACCTCACCCTATTTCCAACCTATTCTAACTTATTCTTAAGCAATTTCTTCTTTTCACCTCGTCTAGCCTTGCTTTTAAGGCCTAAATTCTAAATTTTCAATAGGGGCAACATTAGTAATATCTTCCAATGCCTTTACCAATGCTATTTTATTATTCATACTCCTTATCGTACTTACATAATTGACTCAACTAACCCCATACTAACTCAAAACTAAAATAAAGATTACAAAATGGCCTATCATGGACTTATTTGACATTATCATGACTAAAACCACTAAAATATACCTTCTTCATCAAATTGAGGAACAAGGTGCTTTGCACCAATGATCATACACTTTTTGTGTGGACAAATCAGACTTCTTAACTGTCATGTGTATGTTCTCTTTTCGATTATGTTGCATGCCACCATAAGGGATCAAGCCGGTTGAACGTAGCTCAGAGCAATTCCACATGTTTGGGTGCAAAAGATGACCATTCTTAGTGTAAAACTACCTATTGGGACACATTGGAGCAATTTTTTTGGTCACATGAATTGCAAAACGAAAGTTGCACCACTTTGTAACTTTACATTGCTTGCATTTGACACTTTTTCCATCAAGTGAAAACTGGACACCACAGGAAAACGATTCCAAAATAAAAAAAGCTGAGAGAGTCTATTGTAGAGGGGCCCAATGCAATCCTATAGGCTTGAATGAAGAGTTTGTAAGTGTCATAGTTTCTAAGTAATAGCCCATCAAATTTTGATTTCATTTTGCACTTTGGACCCTGAAGGGATCAAGTCGGTTGAACGTAGCTCAGAGTGATTCTGCGTGTTTGGGTATGAAAGAAGACCATTCCTAGCATAAACATAACCATCCAGATGCATTCAAATAATCTGTAAGGTCACATGAGCCGTAGAACAAAAGTTGCACTACTTTGCAACTTTCAACTACTTGCATTTGATAACTTTTTCCCCAAGTGAAAATTTTCCACCAATGGAAAATACCTCCGAGATAGCGAAAACCAAGAGAGTTTATTGTAGAGGGACCCAACATGATCCTATAGGATTACATGAGAAGATTCTAACTGTCATGGTATCCGAGTAACAACATGTTGAAGTTTGCAACCATTTTGCACTTTTGACTCTTAAGAGATCGATTTGGTTGAACATAGCCTAGAATGATTCCGTGTGTTTGGGTGCAAAAGAATACCATTCCTAGTGTAAAAATACCTATTCAGACGTGTTGGAATAGTCTGTGTGGTCACACAAGTTGTAGAACGAAAGTTGCACCACTTTGCAACTTTGCACTGTTTGCATTTGACACTTTTTCCATCAGTTGAAAATATGCCACCATGGGAAAACCACTCTGAGATAGCGAAAACTGAGAGAGGTTTTTGTAGAGGGCCCCAACGCAATCCCATAAGATCAGATGAGAAGTTTCTAAGAATCACGGTATTTGAGTAACAACATGCTGAAGTTTGTAGCCATTTTGCACTTTGGACTCTTAAGGGATCGATCTGGTTGAACGGAGCTCAGAGCGATTTTGTATGTTTAGGTGTGAAAGAGGACCATGCCTAACATAAAAATACCTATTTGGATGTGTTGGAACAGTTCGTGTGGTCACACAAGTTGCAAAATGAAAGTTGCACCACTTTTCAACTTTGCACTGCTTGCATTCGACACTTTTTCCATCAAGTGAAAATTTGCCACCACCGGAAAAATAATCCAAGATAGCAAAAACTGAGAGAATTTTTTGTGGAGGGTCCCAATGTGATCCTATATGATTAGACAAGAAGTTTCTAAGCATTACAGTATCCAAGTAATAATATGCTGAATTTTGTAGCCATTTTTCACTTTGGACTCTTAAGAGATCGATCTAGTTGAATGTAGCTCAAAGTGATTCGATGTGTTTTGGTTTGAAAGAGGACTATTTTTAGTGTAAAAAGAGCTATTCAGAAATGATGGAATAGTCTGTGTGGTCACACGAGTTGTAGAACGAAAGTTGCACCACTTTGCAACTTTACATTGCTTGCATTTGACACTTTTTCCATCAAGTAAAAATATACCACCATGGGAAAACCACTTCGAGATAGTGAAAATAGAGAGATATTTTTGTAGAGGGGCCCAACGTGATCCTATAGGATCAGACAAGAATTTTCTAAGCATCACAGTATCTGAGTAACAACATGCTGAAGTTTGCAGTCATTTTGCACTTTGGACTTTTAAGGGATCAATCTAGTTGAACATAGCTCAGAGTGATTCTGCGTGTTTGGGTGTGAAAGAGGACCATTCCTAGTTTAAACATACATATTCAGACGTGTTGGAATAGTCTGTGTGGTCACACAAGTTGCAGAACAAAAGTTGCACCACTTTGCAACTTTGCACTGCTTGCATTTGACACTTTTTCCATCAGGTGAAAATCTACCACCACTGAAAAACCACTCCAAGATAGTGAAAACCAAGAGAGGTTTTAATAGAGGGGCCCAACACAATCCCATAGGATTAGACGATAATTTTCTAAGCATCACGGTATCCTAGTAATAGCATGCTGAAGTTTGCAGCCATTTTTGCACTTTAGACTCTCAAGGGATCGATTCGGTTGAATGTAGTTCAGAGTGATTCTGCATGTTTGGGTGTGAAAGAGGACCATTCTTAGTGTAAAAATACCTATTTAGATGCGTTGGAAAATTTTGTGTGGTCACACGAGTTGCAAAAAAAAAGTTGCACCACTTTGCAACTTTTCATAGCTTGCATTTGACACTTTTTCCATCAAGTGAAAATCTACCACCACGGGAAAACCACTCTGAGATAGTGAAATTTTTGTAGAGGGACCCAATGCGATCCCATATGATCAGACGAGAATTTTCTAAGCATCATGGTATCTGACTGACAACATGCTGAAGTTTACAGCCATTTTGCACTTTGGACTCTTAAAGGATCGACCTGGTTGAATGTAGCTCAAAGCGATTCTGCATATTTGGGTGTGAAATAGGACCATTCCTAGCATAAAAATACCTATTGAAACACGTTGGAATAGTATGTGTGGTCACACGAGTTGCAGAACGAAAGTTGCACCACTTTGCAACTTTGCACAACTTGCATTTGACACTTTTTCCATCAAGTGAAAATTCGCCACCACAGGAAAACCATTCCAAGATAGCGAAAACCGAGAGAGGTTTTTGTAGAGGGACCCAACACGATCCCATATGATCATATGAGAATTTTCTAAGCACCATGGTATCTGCGTTGCTTCCCTTGTATATTTTGATGGAAAAGGGCATGAAAAATGAGGTTTCACCCTAGGGTTTGATAAAATATTGCATGTAGAGGTTGGGTAATTTTATTGAGTTTGTGCAGGTGATTTTAAGAAGGTCTGAGGTAGTGGCATGTTCTGGTAGATGGTGTCCCTCCATATTCACTTGCGATAGATGGTGTACCTCCAGATTCGCTTGTGCTTAATGGTATCCCTTCGTATTCACTTAGGGTAGATGGAGTGTCTCCAACTATGGTATCTGAATCTATCCTACCATGACTTTTTCACATTCATGCCATTTGTGTTGTCAATTTTGGTTCTCTTTTTTATGGTTAAGGTTCCTCTTCAATTGGCTTGTTTTCGTCAATCGTATCCAATTTCTTATTTTCATGATATGCCACCACCTGTTCTCTCTTCTTTTCTTTGAAGGTTTCATACTCTTTGGCTCTTAGTTTTTTCCTTGTTCATTTCTTCAGCATGGCGAATAATTTTACCTATAGCATGGTAATGAGATGAATGTTAGCTCCTGAAAAATCTATCCACTCAAAGAAATGAAATATATGTCATTCAAGGCTTCATAAAAAATACTTGCAATCATTATGTACAAGAATATTTCTAGCATAGACAAAGGTGGTGTAGGAGCATGCCATGATTACAAGATAGGCTCAAAATGTAAGCATGGACAAGGCGTGTGAATTCAAATTCCTTGACAAGCTAGCTTACTCACTAGCCTGCCAATGCGGTAGGTTGAGACCCCATTTCTATGAGGCATACATTGCACGTACCTTCTCAACCCTACCGCATTGGCAGGATAGTGAGTGAGCTAGCTTTCCAATGCGGTAGGGTTGAGAAGATAGAGGAAGCATATGCCTCATAGAAATAGTGTCTCATGCCATTTCTATGAGGCATACGCTGCCCCTACCTTCTCAACCCTACCGCATTGGCAAGCTAGTGCGCTCCACCCTAAACACAGTTTTAAGGTTTGAAAGTCATTTAAAATGGTGTATTGACCCATTCCTCTCACTATGGACACTATAACTCGAGGAATGGGTCTTCGACATCACTAAAAAGGTGTGGGAATGTTGAGTAAGTACAAGGGAGGTCAAGAGTTGAGTTGGGCATGAAGCCTTGTAGTGAAATTTGGTGTTTTCCATGTGAATTTGAGAGGTTTTGACATGTTAAAGTGAGTATTTTGTTAGGGAAGTGTTTTTTCTTGTTGAATTGAGTTTGTGCAGGCCATTTTAGACTTGTTTGAGGTGTTGGCATGTTGTGATAAGGTTGGGAAGTGTGTTTTCCAATAAGCCTTAGGTTATTTGGTTTAAAAAGAGGGTTTTTGGTTTTTGGTTTTGGGTTTGATTGCAAGATAGGATGCACCTTTCCCCATGTTGCTAACGTAGCCTTGAATAAAGAGTCTTGTAACAATGGAGAGAAGGGTTAGAATCCCTTTTAGGTAGACTAATCAAGGAAACATTTAAAATATATTACAACTAAAAGTGATGAGGCAGGTTTAGTGATGAGGTAAATTTAGAAATAGAGATGAAAACCAAAATAGTTTCTAAGATATATCAATGTGGGAGGAATATATTCCAATTTTTTAGAGACATGTATGGAAAATTTGGTAGCATACACAAGGTAATCAGCTGCTTGGTATAACTGTTTGAAAAAACACCTCGATGAAAGCTTCAGAGAGTGATATGTGCATCCATAATTAAGGATTGAGAAATGATGTTTTATTTTACTTCCTTAAAATGTATGTCATATATATGTGTATACAAAATGTGGAAGCATACACAAGATAAGTCAATTGTTAAATAAAAAAATGCCTCAAAGGTGGGTGAAGCCATATAAGTGGTTTACAATTTGATGGAGGAAGGAAAATTGAGAAAAAATGACCCCATGGCAAAAAAATTGGTTGTAGGGGTTCGTATGAACCTACATGTTCGACTGAACCATCAAGGGGTTCGAGCGAACTAGGGTTCGAGCGAACCCATTAACTACTGGGCCCACATTTTCCGCCCAAAAAACAAAGGAAAAACCCCTTTTTCCCTAATTTTTTAATTTGTTCACACAAAAAACCTAAAATTTTACGCCTTCAAGCTCCGGTTGGGGATGAAAATGGGGGAATATTTAGAAACCAAACTTGGAATCGAGTAGCCTTGAGCGAGGCTATTCAATGAATATAATTTTAGTATGTTTTGGTTTTATTATCTATCATTTTTAAGTTTTATTAAATATAGGTTTTTCATTGAAAACAAAATCTGTTCTACACAAGTGGAAAAATAGAAGATTATAAAAAAATTTAAAAATATGAGTGCACTAGATATTGAAGTCCTTGATCCAACAAAAAAGAGAGAAGAATTTGATACATCAATAAAAGTTATACATTATATGGATTAGTGCTATGTCTGAATTGTCATTTGATTGACTTGAAACTTGATTAAAGAAAAATATTGAATAAAAACTATCTAACCAAGTGGAAGCACTAGATATGAAGTTATAAATCTAAATTTGAAAGAATTGGAATTTTATCCTTCATGGAAAAAAAGTTATGCGTTATACGGTGTGCATCACTTTTTAAAAATGCTATTTTTTGAAAAAAACCAATTTTTGTGGGAGATGGAAAAAGAAGTGCAATCTGATTCCAAAAAAAATGAAAAAAATACTTTTAGAATCTATAGACAAAATGTGACAAGAATCTAGTTTACATCATCTTCAAATTCCTTATGGTTTAATCGCTATAGGTGCCCGAATGTGGAGATTGTGTTAAAAAAAAAATATCAGTGTCCAGTTAGGCCAAAAAGTGTAAACCACTATTGTGGGATCACCCAGGTATGTGGTTTAAAAATGTAATTGGAAAGTGTATAGAATTGTGTAATTTAAAATTTTCATTGACAACCTAAGGCTATAATGAAAAACTATGATAAAAGGGGATTCACTACTCACGGGTTCTCTTCTTTCAGAGAGCCTCACGGGGTGAACTTCCCTATATTACCTCAATGGAATAGCAGTGGAAGTTACAAAATCTAAAAGAGTAGGTCACAGAGATTCTCTGGACAAACTATCAAGCTCTCGACCAAAGGACATCAGCGCAAAAAAGTGCACTGGCTTCTCGTAGGGACCAAAAAGCGAGTTTATCTCTGAAAACAACTAAGTGACTACTTCTATCTGATCGCTAAGAACTTACAAAATATATGAAAATGACAGAATGCGATAAAACTTAGTAGAATTGAAAAAGATAAGGAGAAGAAAAGAAGGAAATACTTACAACTGTGCGAGTGATGAAGCTTCCAATCTGTGAGTGTCTTCAATACCTGCACACAAGAGGGAGAGAATGTTGGAGCTATATAGGGGCCTGCCTTAGTCAGACCCTATTTTGGTGTTCCCACCTCTACAAATAGCCAGATAGATAGAGAAAATTAGAAAGTAAAGAGCACTAAAGCACTACAAAACAATGTTATGCTACTCAACCAAGTAATAGAGGAGAGGAGTGAAAGCTTACCACCTCCACCAAGAGCACTCAAGGGTGCATGGGGGAGAAAATGAGAGGAACTCAAGCCTCTACTGCAATGGTTTTTTTTTTCACACTTGCTCTTCTGACGTGGTGGAGTGTTGATGTTGTGGCTGTGAAGTGTAAAGTGTTTGCTAGAATGCTTGGAAGAGGAAGTGAAGCTTGTGGATGAAGTCCATAAGTGGTGAAGAGATCTTCCAACCCCCAAATGCTAATTCAAGGACTGAATATGAAGGAAAGATGAAGAGAAATGGCCATATTCCAGTTGGTCAGCTGAGGAGCGCGTTACAAATCAACCCCCAATGGGAAGTGTAATGCCTCTACAGGCTCTAGATGTAAGAATCTGTCAAGGACGTAAGTGTGTTGCATGGACGTCTGCGCGTTACGCGAGTGTCCCTGAAAGAAACACCTCCACTGATGCTCAAAACAAGCACCAAGTGTGATGCAAGCAGCGGGCTTAGGTGGAATTAAGCCTCCAAACTTGGTTTTCTAAGGTGGACAAAGGAAAAAATGGGAATTGCACATAGGATGCAAATTTTCTCTTATACATTTTTCCCCCACTTTAGCGAGCATGAATACTAATCAATGCTCGGTAAATTAGATCAAGAAAGATTAAAGTTAGAAATGTATACCTGAACCATCGAGAAAACAAATAATACATTAGACAAGAAGAACCTGCAATAGATAGCAACATTATAACATAGAAAGCTAAAGGATTCGAGTCAGCAAAGTAAAAAGACCTCAATGTAGAAGGTTGTCTCAATACTACACGTCGTCCCCGAATAATAGCACATAGAAGAATTTTAAGGGCATATACTTAGGATGAAGAAGATGCATATCTTCAATTTGGTATATACAAGAGATAAGAGAGAGATGAACAAAGCGCATGGTGAAAGAAAAACCCGCACCACAAACAAGGTGATAAAAGAAAACCCCACTCTTAGAGGAAACCTGTATCATCAGATAAGGATGAAAGCACCTTACAGACCCACAGACCTATAAGGAAGGTATCCTTCAAGAACTCTCACATGAAGGAAACCCCAAGAAGCAGACTCTGCAAAGTCGAGAAGCGGCGACATGCCTACCCTCAGATAAAACATGTCAAAAAAGCGTTGATACGTCTACCCACAGATAAGACGCATCTAAGAGCGGTGACATGTCTACCCACAGGCAATTTATGTCTAAAAGCGTTGATATGTCTACCCGCAGATAGGATGCATCTAAGAGTGGTGGCATGTCTACCTGCAGGCAGAACATGTCTAAAGCATTGATACGTCTAGCCACAGATAGGATGCATCTAAAAGCGGGGACATGTCTACCCATAGATAGAACATGTCTAGAAGCAGCTGGTCACGTAGACTGAAAAAATTTCAAAGGGGTCCCTTGGGAACCTGGCATGAAAAGAGAGTGGTCCACTCAAGTGACACGTTGTTTGAAAGGAAAGATCTAGTCAGGCTACCCCCAAGCTAGATGTAAAGAATTCATTTTAAAGAAAGACTTTCAAAGAGGTCCCTCGGGGAACCCTTCAAAAGAGAAAAGGGGTCCACTCAAGGGATGCTTCACTTGAAAGAGAGAGCAAAGAGAGGGGCCCTTAAGAAGGACACACATCTTTGTAACAAGTTATCACTTCCCACAACATATAGGGGAGGAGAACTATGCAAAATACCTAGAATAGGATAGAGGTAAACCTCAATATCACTTGTCAAGCAAAGTAAAGGTAGGTGCATCAATCAAACAGGAGTTTGATGGCACTTGAATCATGAAGTTGTATTTTTTCCTTCAAGGCTTTACAGTCGCTAGTGGAATGACCAAGCACTTGATGGTATGCGTAGAAAGAATGTTTATGCTTATGGAATTTCTTGCGTGTAGGAGAAGGAAGAGTGATTAAGTGGGCTTTTAGAAGCCACAACAAAATACACTCTTGCTCAGATAAAGGATGAGAAGCAGAAAGTAACCCTTTCTCCTGTGGAGAATATTTTGACTGCTCACGAGAAGAAGATACAAAGGTAGCAGACAATGAAGGATCTACATGGAGAGTATTATTCCAGAAATGGGGACTATACTCCTCTACAAGATCACCATCATCCTTCCTGACAGGACTACCAATATTAACCTCCTTAACATGAGTGTGATCATCTTCCTTAGAAGGAGGATCAACACCAAGAACTTTACAATTTGCATCCACATTGCCTCGCGATATAGAAGAATGAACATCTTTGATAACGGGTGTGGATGATACTATCGAAAGGTCTAAGTGGATTGGTTTGACTTTATATTCCCCAACGAAGGAGTCCATAAAGTCTAAGGAACCCCAATCATCACCGAGACATGTGTTCCTTTGAGAGGCGGTAGAAGGAGCACACTTAGGACTCCTTAGGGACATCTATCTCAAGCGTATCCTTTGTAGTAGGTACTGTTGGAGTAAACATCAACACACTAGAAGACACTGAAGGAATGAGAGTGGGCATAGCCGAAGCTTGACCAACAACTGCTATTTCACATAAGCGCATAGCGTCAGGGTCAACCTTGACTATGACTAATTTATTGTTAGCAATGAACTTAATAGATTTGTGCAAGGTAGACGGGACTGCACCCATAGTGTGAATCCACGGTCTACCAAGAAGAAGGTTACAAGGTAACTTTTCTGCCATCACATATACAAGGTAGGTACGGTAATGGGTCCCAACCTCAAAGGAAATACTATCGTGCCTAGGGCTTGTTGGCCTACATTATCGAACCCACGAATGTCAACAGAAGAAGCATTAATAGAGGATGGGACAATATTAATCTTACGCAATAGATCAATACTACACACATTGAGCATTGAACCAGCATCAACGAGAGTACGTCTAATGCCAATCTTATTAATGTTGATTATAATCATTAGAGGATCTATTTTCTTTTGTACTTCCAAAGGTGGGAGATCTTGCGGATAGAACGTGATATTCAATGAATCCGAATGAATATATTTCATCAACGCATTAGCATCCATTGGCCTAGCAGAAAAAGGCAAGAGGATCTTTTGCAAGGCTTCTTGAAGCATACCTTGATAAACCAGAGCAAACTGAAGCAAGTCCCATAGTGAGATCTCATCTAGAGTAACACGAGGTTACTCGACAAGACTGTTATCATTAGGTGCTTTAGTCGGAGGTTTAGGAGCTAAAGGAAGACTTGGTTTTTTATTCATTTTATTCCCATAAGAATGGGCTACCATTTTATAAGAGGGGGCCTTAGAAAGATCAAGAGAACCACCATCAAATGGGATGCCCTCAATAGAAAAAATCCCTTTGGAAGAAGGACTAGTTGGAGTCACGTAAATGACCGGTCTCTTAGGCCTTTGAGGGGTAGCAAAAACATAGATTACATTTAATGAATCACAACTAGTAGAACAAGTATTTAAATACATATTCTCAACATGAATCCAAATGGGATCAAATGTGGAATAATTATTTGAAGGAACATTCTCAACATCGATCCAAGGAAAATCAGACGTGGAAGGAGGTTCATCATTCACACATACAATGTCTCTAAAAGAGAGTGCATTGGAACAAAGATAGGACTCATCATTCACAAATGTATCATCCCTAGAAGAGAGTGCGTCAGAATGAAAAGGAGTTTCATCATTCACAATTGCATCGTCTCTAGTAGTGAGTGTATTGGAATAAATAGAAGGTAGTAACATTAAGAAAGGTATCAATGATTTCATCTTCTTGCAACAAGACATCCTCTGAAACAAGAGGAATCTCATGAGAAGGATCAAGGATACCGAGTGATGTGGGTAGAGCCAAGTCACCATCACATGCATTGAATGGAATATCATTAATATTTTGGACAATATTAGATACGAAACTAATAAAAGAACCTATTAAATCCATTTATAGCTTTTTGAAGAACAATGTTCTTCATGTTAGGTTCACCAAAATGTGATATAGGGGAATTTTCTACTCACGATTTCTCTTCATTTAGAGAGCCTCACCGGGTGAACTGCCCTATATTACCTCAATGGAACAGCAGTGGAAGTTACAGACTCCAAAAGAGCAGGTCACATAGATTCTCTAGACAAACTATCAAGCTCTCGGCCAAAGGACGTCAATGCAGAAAGTGGATGATAGTGCAGCGCACTGGTGTCCCAAATGACGTTGGCATCTCGTAGGACCAAAAAGCGAGTTTATCTCAGAAAATAACTAAGTGACTACTTATATCTGATTGCTAAGAACTTACAAAATATATGAAAACAACAGAATGCGATAAAGTAGTAGAATTGACAAAGATAAGGAGAAGGAAGGAGATACTTACAACCGTGCGAGTGATGAAGCTTCCAATCCGTGAGTGTCTTCAATACCCACACACAAGAGGGAGAGAATGTTGGGGCTATATAGGGGCCTGCCTTAGTTAGACCCCGTTTTAGTGTTCCCACCTCCATAGACAACTCAATAGATAGAGAAAAGTAGAAAGAAAGTAAAGATAGCTAAAGCACTACAAAATAGTATTATGCTACTCAACCAAGAAATAGAGGAGAGGAGTGAAATCTTACCACCTCCACCAAGAGTACTCAAGGCTGCATGGGGGAGAAAATGAGAGGAAATCAAGCCTCTACTACAATGTTGTTTTGTTTCACACTTGCTCTATTGACATGGTGGAGTGTTGATGCTGCAACTGTGAAGTGTAAAGTGTTTTCTAGAATGCTTAGAAGAGGATGTGAAGCTTGTGGATGAAGTCCAGAAGTGGTGAAGAGATCTTCTAGCCCCCAAATGCCCGCTCAAGGACTGAATATGAAGGAAAGATGAAGAGAAACAACCATATTTGGGTCGGTCAGCCAAGGAGGGCATTACAAATTGAACCCCAATGGGAAGTGTAATGCCTCTGCAGGCTCCAGACGCGGGAATCTGTCAGGGACGTAAGCACACCGCATGGACATCTGTACACTGCGCGAGTGTCCCTGAACAAAATGCCTACACCAATGCTCAAAATAGGCACCAAGTGTGATGCAAGCAACAGGCTTAGGTGGAATTAAGCCTTCGAACTTTGTTTTCTAAGGTGTACAAATGCATAAAGGGGAATTGCACATAGGGTGCAAATTCACTCTTATACACAAACAAATAATGATCAACATGGAATATACAAAATAACAAAAATGAAAGTTTTCCATAATAGAATGAAAGAAAATGTGTAAAGACTTCACATACCTAAAAAACAAGAGTTTGAAATGGAGGAGTTCAGCCAAATTATGTAGCCTTAGCTTCTTATTTCTTCAAACTCCACAACAATTTGACTTTTTCAAAATCTTGTTCCCCTCCAAACTTCAATTGTATATCATTTTTAAATGGAATTCAAACTTGAATTGATATTATGTCTTTCAACATTAAAAATCTACTATTTCATGCAAATGTGGTAGAAAGATCATGAAAAATGTGGTGGAATGT
>VDFB02271358.1:419121393-419191479 GCA_007258455.2 Sequoia sempervirens | reverse complement strand
CCTTTATCCCTCCCACCCTACCTAGATAAGTTCCTCTCACTCCAACCCCTTCTCTCCCACTTCCTCTCTCTTAAACTCTCACTTCCACCCCCTCTCCTTCTCTCCAGACTCTCTCTCCCTCTCTCTCTCTCCCCACCTCTCCGCCTCCCCCACCCACCGTACCTAAATAACTCTCTCTCTCTCTCTCTTAAAATTCTCCCTGCCTCTAAATACATACATAAATACATACATACAAGCATAATAAATATGCACATACAATCCTACATACATACAAGCATACATTTACATGCGTGGATACAATCTTACATACAAGTAGGAATACATACAATATACATGCATTGATACATACAGGCATACATACATACATACATGACATACGAGCATACAAACATACAAATATATAAACATACATTCAATAGAGTAGCATTTAACATAAAGGAAGACATAACCCGAGCGCGGTATACTGTGCTCGCCTTATGTCTTGCTACACATGCTCCTCAAAAATGAAAAAACCATGTCAAAACTGAGATATAACGCGAGCGTGTTATATCTTGCTTTGGGAATCCTCAAGCCTTGAGATTGGTATTTTCCTTGGAATACCAAACCAAAGGCTTGGAGGGCATTCCCAACAACCAGAGACATTTTTTTGCAAATTCTACAATTTTTCACATAATTGGGTTCGTGCTCACTGTCAGGATTACATGTGGTTCAATATCAAACAAATCGAACATCTGGGTAATGTTAGGTTCTCTCTTAGCTATCCAACGATGTAATTTTTTTCACTTTCTAAAAATGTTAAGCCTTTCTCCATAATTTCTTTTGTGTGTATGTCTCTTTTTTGGCAAAAGATAGTGTTTGGTGTTTTTTTCATTATAAATTAACCGTTCATCAATATTTCAAATAAATTACATTTTTAGAAACTAGACTCCATTCTACAATTTTTTTTTAAAAATTCAATTACTTTCCAATATTTGTAGAATTAGCACAGCCAAAATTCTATTTTTCAGGAAGTTTCCACTTTGAAAATTAGTAAAAAATCAAATATTCATTAAAAATTTGTCAGAAAAATCGTGCATCAACTACATACTACTAGCTAACTTTTGAGTATAGCGATTTTAAAAATACTAAAAGAATTTAACCATACAAGAGTTGTTATGTTATGTTTTTCTAACAAAAACAATACCAATTTGTGTACGTCCCTCATTTGAACCCCTTAATCTCAACCATTTTCAAAATAAATTGGTAGTTTAGAAAGTAGACTTAGAGCACTTTGGTCCTTGTTTTTGTTCCATCTCAAAATTTTGAGTGTAACTATCCTCAATTTCACTTCCAAGGTCAGTATTTCCTGATTTCAAAAAAAATTTGTCCACTTAAGTCCCCTTTTTGGGAACCATCTTTGTGCACTTACCCTTAACTCATGAGACTATGTCAAGTGACACAATGAGATGAGTTGAGAGGGATAAGGGTACTATGATGGAACAAGGTCCATGCAACATGGTACCAAGACCATTTCACAAGTACAAAGGGCCATGTGTTTGATGTGATGAGGAGGCTTGACCCACTTAATGATAGATTAAGTGTGTGCAATCACTTAAGGGGAGATTGGGATTAAATTATGATTAGAGGGCAAGTGGGAGAGTTGGAAGATGAGACATGAGGTGAGAAAAAAATAAAATAAAAATAATTAGACTTAATTCCTATTTGGAAGAAAGGGTATTAGTAGATTAAATTAAATAAATAAGAGTATTTATTCAATTTAATAGATGAATGGGATGGGGGTAAACAATTAATGGTAATTATTTACTTTAGGTTAAAATTTAAAGATAATAAAAAAATTATATGAAAATGAAAGTTGAGATGATTGAATATTAAATAAATAATATTTTACTATTTAATTAATATAGAGGACAAGAACTTGTTCAAATTAAAAATAAATTAACCAAACAAAAATGATCAATTTTAAATGTTTACAATAAGAAAGATGCTTTAACAATAATTGAACCCTCTACAACTAATGGCCCCCTCTCCTTATCATGGAACTCACAACAACTCACAAATTCAATAACTCTTTATTGATACAAAATTTGCCACCATGGACCCTCCATCATGAGGATAGTATGATTCAAATGGTGAGAGCATAGCAACATTAATCATTTGGGGAAAAAATGGGCAAACCAAAAGTTCAGGATTTGTTGAAAAAATTGGGAAAATCGGATTTACAAAAAAATGCAAAAAAAAGAAGAAAAAAAATCATAAAGTAATTTTTTTAAAATTTAATGGCATTTCCATAGCATACAGGAATTGAGAGCAAATAAAATATAGAGTTCAATCCATGAATTATAGAAAATAGATTTTCGTTGGTTATACTCATATCGCTGATTAGTGATTACATTGCACAAAACATACTACAACTGCATAAATATCAGATAGTGACAGTTGTCAAAATGTCTATTACAATATAGTTTGTGAATTTGTACAAAGTAAACCTATAAACTAAGTACAAAGTTCCAAAAAAATCAATTGTAGCAAATGACGTCCTAGAGGGCAGAAGCTCCCACTCCCAATGTTGAAGCTGCTAGGTGACCGGTTGCCTGTTGAGATTCTTCAAGTATATCAAGAGGCACGCTGGCCTCCGCCATGATATCTACATCTTCAGGCTCAAGACAATATTCAAATTCATCCTCAAGAACATCATCATCAGATGCAACAATCCACTCAGACTCAGGATCAATCTCGTCGAGGTCAATTGGGGCATCTTCCTCAATAGTTCTTGTTTTTGTCCATGTAGAAATTAGTCTTTGCTCTACAAGTGAAGAAAACAATGACAACAATTGAAATTGATTGCAAGCGTATTAAAAGTCTCACCTTGAGCTTTCTTTAGCTTTAGGCGGAGGTTGTGGTGAACAAACACCAAGTCATTCATGCGTTTTTGTGTTAAGCGATTGCGTTTCTTGGAATGTATGTGTTCAAAAACACTCCAATTACGCTCACAAGCAGATGAGTTGCATGGCTGGGTCAAAATGCGTATTTCCATCCACCTTATATTTTTTCATTCGTGGCCAAAAAAAGCCCACCATTGAGCTGAAAGTTCAAAGAACATTATATGGAGATGAGTATCATGTAAGAATATCTTAAAATCTAAGACACATTTAATGATCATGTGACAAGAAAAATAAAAAGATTATCAAAATTTTATAGAGTCTACCTAGTTGGAAGGTCTTTATTCCTTCCATGACAACCCTTGAAGAGAGAAAACCCCTTCCTTGTCTGTACAATTGCAACTCTAACATAGCTTCATGCAATCGTTCTTGGTTTGGAAACATTTTGTCCATGCACTTTAACAATCCTTGTGTGATCTCAGCATCAATTTTTCTGAATGAAGAGTTGTAGAAAAATGATGGATTGAGAAAGTATCCTGCAACATTGATAGGAGAGTGCATCTGTCCATCCCATCTCCTATCTATTATGTCCCATAATGGCATATACCTATCCCTGTCATTTTCTAGCCTACCCCTCATCACCTCCTTGGCCCTATCCATGGCCTCATACAAGTATCCCATGGGGGATTTATCCCCATCCATTAGCCTCAAGACTTTTACTAGAGGCTTTGAAAATAATACAAGTTGTTCAGCCACATTCCAAAAACTAGTAGAATACATGTAATCTGCGACTGCCATGCCATCTGTTTGATTCCCAAAGCCAGACTCTGTCCACTCTCTTGAAGCAAACATTTGTTTCAAATTCATTTTTTGTTGACAAAGAGTCTGTAGTGCAAGAAAATGTGTTGTGAATCTTGTCACCCCTAGATGAAATAGGTCCTTTCCCTCTGTGAAAGAGCGCATCATACTCAAAACCCTTGTGTGATTATAAATATATTTGGTAACAGAGCGAGCCTTGTGCAGTATCTCCTTAACCCATTCAATTTTCCCAATTTCCTCTAGGGTTAGATCAATGCAATGTGTTGCACATGGGGTAAAAAACATGGAGGGGTATTTTTCTATTAGAAATCTCCCAGCAACAACACAAGCAACAACATTGTCTGTAATAAATTGAACCACATTTTCTAGCCCCACTTTCATGACTACCAAGTCATACATATCAAACAATGACGCTACAAATTTCATTGTATTTGATGCATCTACCCACCTCAAGAAAATAGTGCCAAGATTAGAAGAGACAAGGAAGTTGATGAGGGTTCGGTTCCTTCTATCTGTCAATCTGTTTGACATAATGGTGCACCCACTATTAGTCCACTCTGATTGATGCTCTTTAAGAACATCTTTGACATCGTTTACTGCCTCATTGAGCATACTAGTCCTCAATGTCTGATAAGATGGGGCTCGAAACCTAGGACCTGCAGCTGCAAGAGCATCAACCATACCTTGCCAATATGGAGATCTGGCAGCATGGAATGGAAAACTCGAGGAGTACCAAAAATTTGCAATGGCCTTCTTCGCTTGATTGTGGACATTCTTCCTCCATCCTCTACTCTCCAAAGTGGTCTATGATCCTGGTGTAGTACGAGGTTGGAAGAAAACATCAATGTTTCCTCCACCTGTGTTTGGGCCACGTACTGTAGAAGAAGGTGTTGATACGGATTCCCTAAAACCCCCCTGCCCACCATCCTCCTCATCCAAGTTATTCCTCTTGACACCTACAGAATTAGAACCTGTTTCAACTCCGGTTCTTACTTTTTTGGCCTTATTCTCAGCGATACCATTAAGAGCTTGTTATTCTTGATATATGACATCTGCAAGGCATTTTCCACAAATGGTGGTGTTATTACCTGGTTCTTTTGACAAATGCCATTTGAATCGATAAATTCCACCACTGACTTCACCCCGGGACCAATTGCATTTAACCTTTGCAGTACCATCAATTGGTGTGCAATGTGTCCACACAAAGTCTTTCTGACGTGGCATTGTGATCACTGATCAAGAATGAAATCTGCAAAAGCATTTTATTTCTCTAAGACAAAATTGAAATTTGATAAAATTTAAAATAACCAGCTAATTTCTTATGAACTATTGATTATATTTAATTTTACTATTTAGTAATTTACTGTATTTTTTAATACGCTAAATATTTTTAAAATGATATAATAATAGTAATTAATTAAAATTAATTAATGATATTTGTAAAATAATTAATTAGAAAATAGTAATACAGTAATTTGAAAATACAGTAAATATTTTTAAAATAATATAATAATCGTGATTATTATAAAATAATAATTGTATTTTAAAATTATATTTTATATAAAAATTTTAAAATAAAAAATAATACAATATTAATTAAATACTAAATCATAATAAAACTAAATAAATATATTTAAAAATGATACGGTATTTTTTATTTAGTATATTATTGATTTAAAAAAAACAATACAGTAATACTAATTAAATAATACTAAATTACTGTATTACTAATTAAATAATACTAAATTACTGTATTGTAAATCTTTGTTTTATTAGTATTTAAATTAATAAATAGAAAAAAATAATAAATTTATAAGAGTAAAACTGTAAATCTTTAACAATAAAATCAAAATGCATTTACGGAAAAATGCAAGCCTACCTAAGACACGGAACTTTGAAGGATCCGAAATTTGCAACAAGCAATGGCGTCGTTGGAAGAAATGTTGAGTGAGCCTACCTCAAACACGGAACTTTGAAGGATCCGAAATTTGCAACAAGCAATGGCGTCGTTGGAAGAAATGGTGAAGTCGGCCGCTTTCAAATTCGCCTTTGAAGACCTTGAACTCTGAAGTCTGCCGCTTTCATCCGATGTTCGTCGCATTTTCACTGCAACTTATACAATTTCGTGTCGTTTTAGGGTTTGTTTTTTTTGCAGGAATTTAATGGTGGGTAGGTGAGATGAGTAATCGCGATTTTTTCCAGATTTAAACGCGATTTAAACGGGGAATGAGTCGTTGACTATTGTCAACAATTTTTTGAAAAAATCAGGGACAAAAACGTGCTGGGTGCCAACTAAATGAAAATCGCAATTAATCGTGATTTTTTCCAGATATATGCTTCTTTGGGTCTCCCCGTCAAAAAGTTTCCACCATCGGCCCAGTATGAATACGCATGTAATATTTTCTATTGTGGTAGCACGTCGAGCTGTTAAATCAAAGTACAATCAGATGACTCTTCCTGATTTCGCCGGGGTCCTACTTCTTGATCTAAGAACGTTCACACTAAATGATTTTACACTTCTATCCTAATACTTGAGCGACAATAATTTGCTATAACCTTTTTTGATTATTCTCGACTAACTTTTCTTATTTGATATACAATCTTCATAAACCACCTTTTTGACTTGGAATATGGTTCAATAAAGTTTTTCCTTTGCAAGTCATAGTCCCTCTGGAATTGCTGCCCTTGCCAGGAAAATATAATATCAATTGCCCCTGAAAATTGAATCAAGGATTCCGTCAAAAATCTGCTGGCAGCTGAAGAATTCTCTGATAATCCCAGTTGGCTCCAAAGTAGTGTTTAATGGCTTTGAGTATGTCAACAGTGCTTCCTATTTATATAGTTTCACAGTGTCTTATATTACAAATCTCAGTTACAGAAGCAGAATATGTGTCATCCATAAGCTTCGAACTGCATGGTGAAAACTTTGTCCAAACGGACGGCGATGCCTTCTTTATGGATGGAAATGTAGTCGAACTTACAAACAGCACAAAGGGTTTAAGCGACAGAAGTGCAGGCAGAGTAGTTTACAATACTACAATTCCGTTATGGAACGCTTTTAATAAATCATTTCTCAGCTTCACCACTCATTTCCAATTCCAGATCAACTGGACTCGCAATTCTGAGTTTACTGATAATGGTGGCTCTGGACTTGCTTTCTTCATGGCGCCTCCGGATTCTGGTTTTCACGTTCCGTACAGAGGAGATGGGCTGTATCTCGGGCTTTCTAACAACGAAAATATAGGTAAGCCGTCCAATGAATTCGTAGCTGTTGAATTCGACACAGCTAAAAGTAAGTATTGGGATATAAATGACAATCACATGGGAATTGATGTCAATAATATGACGTCTGCAGTCTCTGTTCCTCTAAATCAAAGATTGAATAAAGGTAAGATATGGGACGCTAGGATAGAATACCGCGGCCAAGAAAATATGTTGACTGTGTCTGCTGGATCAGAGGGCCAAGTATCAGGCAACTTGTCATATAAGATAAATTTGACAAGATATCTTTCTCCAGATGTTCTGGTGGGATTTTCAGCGTCAGCCAAGAGATCAAGCGAGATTCATCGACTAATTTCATGGAACTTCACGGCTAACTTCACTACTGTTGTTTCTGGTTCATCTGAAATGAAGAAAATTTCGTGGAAAGTAGGTATAACAGTCGGCTCTGTCATTTTGGTTGCAGTGCTTTTTGTTACCTTTGCCATATATCGCTATACCAAACGAACCACAGAGACAAGCGAGGACATGGAACAGCATTCCGATATGGATATAGCACTGGAACATGTTCCGCGGAAATTTACATACTCGGAGCTCAGTGAGGGCACTAGTAGTTTCAGCGAGCAGAAAAGAATTGGACAAGGAGGATTCGGGGATGTATACAAAGGCATTTTAGTACAATCAGATGAAATAGTTGCAGTGAAGCGCATATCTGCAGGGTCAAAGCAAGGGAAAAAGGAGTATCTTGCAGAAATAAGCACAATTACCCGCCTCAGGCATCGCAATTTGGTTCAGCTGTTGGGATGGTGTCATGAGAAGGGTCAACTGCTGTTGGTCTATGAATACATGCCTAATGGGAGCCTGGACAATCTTCTTTTTGGTAAAAGGAGAGGAGAACTAGAGTGGAGCCGCAGATATAGAATCGCCATTGACATAGCCAGTGCACTGCTTTATCTGCATGAATCATGGGATGACTGCGTAGTGCACAGAGACGTCAAATCCAGCAATGTTTTGCTCGATTCTGAATTCAATGCGAAGTTGGGGGACTTTGGATTGGCACGCCTGGTGAAGCATGATCAATGGCTTCAAACCACCAAGATAGCAGGGACTTTGGGATACCTGGCACCCGAATGTGCAGTTACGGGAATATCTAGCACAGAGTCAGATGTGTTCAGCTTTGGCGCAGTAGCTTTGGAAGAATTGAGAGAGGGAGAGGGGGTAGGAGGGGAAGAATTGAGAGAGAGAGAGAGAGATACCTGAGAGAGGGAGTGGTGCTAGGATGAAGACACTTGAGAGAGAGAGAGAGGGGGGAGTGGTTGATAGATATAGGGAGAAAGGGTTAAGGGTAGAGGATAGGGGGTTTAAGTATTTAGGGCTTACCGGTTAATGGTTAATGGTTAAGGGTAGAGGGTTTAAGGGAAGAGGGGAGACACATAGAGGGAGGGAGTGAGAGATAGAGAGATACCTAAGAGAGGGGAGGGGGTAGGGAGAGGCTTGAGAGAGAGTAGAGGGTTTGGGGTTTAGGGTTATGGGTAGAGGGAGAAAGATAGAGGGATTAGAGGAGAGAGAGAATGAGGGAGTGGGAGAGAGATAGGGTAGAAGGTAGAGGGTTAAGGGTAGAGGGTCATAGATATCAGTAAGTGAGAGAGAACTTGGAGGAGAGGGTAGGAGGGTGAGACTTGAGAGAGGGAGGGAGTGGGAGAGAAGAGGGTTTAAGGGTTTAGAGTTTAAGGGTTAAGGGTTTAAGGTTAAGGGTTAAGGGTAGAGGAGAGAGAGATAGAGAGTGAGTGAGAGATAAAGGCTTGAGAGAGGGAGAGTAGGTAGAAGGGTGAGTCTTGAGACGGAGAGAGAGGGTAGAGGGTAGAGGGTAGAGGGTTTAAGGGTTTGGGGCTTAAGGGTTTAGGGCTAGAAAGCTCAAAAACACGGCTTGTGGAATGGGTTTGGGAGTTGCATGGTGAAGGCAGGTTGTTTGATGCAGCAGACAACACTTTACTGGGAGTGTTTGACAGGGCAGAATTGGAACAGCTAGTGGTGATAGGATTATGGTGCTCTCATCCGGATCCTTTTACAAGACCCAAAATAAGGCAAGTGCTCCAGCTCTTGAATTTTGAGGGGCCTTTACCTCGTCTACCCAGCACACTGCCTAAAGCCACATATTCTCCTCTGGAACAAGGTTCCTTTTCCCAGACGTCCTTTTACCAGACGTCAGATTTTGCTGCTCCTCCAGATTCGGGTTCTACCAGTATGCCAAGCACTTCTAGTCAGGGATTAGCGTCAACTAATTCAAGCATTAGCAAGTCCGCAGGTTGATTGGCTTACAATTTGGTGGTTGGGTTATTTGTGCAAAATATATAAGAACTTGTATGTCATCTACGTCAAGAATTGCTAGTGGTACGTTCCATAAAGTTCAGAACTTCTATATCATGTCTTTCTCTCTGAATAGATTTCTAATAGTTGCAGTCATTAGGTCTGTTTTCCAGTTCTTAGTTTCCAGTTTCGTTAAATTTCTAGTCCTACTGTCTTATTCTTGCATCCTCACTTGTTCATGGAAATCGGCGTTTCTAAACGTGTTTAATGTTTTATGGTGTTGGGTATTAATCTTCCAGTATGGTGCCTATATGCATATAGTCTATATGCATCTTATATGCTTATGTTTCGGGCGCAAGGTTATAAAACTTTTGTTTTTTAAAAAGGCTCGAGTTTAATCTTTGAAATGGATCAGATTTTACAAGTATTTGGTTCTGAATTTTTTAACCTTTATTGTAAAAGGAAACAGTTAATGATACAAATAGTTTTATTGGCTTTAACAGTGGGCTATGGTTCTGCAATTGTTATCATCTATAATATAACTCTGACTAAATATTTAGCATCTCGTTGTAATTTTTGTTTTAATCCCAACAAAAATTTAAAAAATCAAAACTAATTATACTTACATTTGCAGGTGAGTTCTATGGTTGTTAGCTAACAAAAATAAGTCATGGGTTTGAATCTTGAGAGTGTATCTTTGCACAGCAGTGTTTCATCTCTTCTTTTGTCAACAAGGTTGTCCACTAGCAAGAGACAGAGAAGTCATCAGTTCAAATCTCTACAGAGCAGCTTTATACAACACTCCGTTTTTCCAATTTGATGTTAGCCATAATTGTAAGTGATATCTCATCTGTTCGAGGTGATTGCAGAATGTTCAATAAGAGCTAGATTGCTCCCATTTTAATTGTTTTTTAAAAAGGCTCTAGTTTAATCTTTGAAATGGATCATAATTTACAAATACTTCGTTCTGAATTTTTCAACCTTTATTGTAAAAGTAAACAGATAATGATACAAATAGTTTTATTGGCTTTGGCAGTGTGCATTTATTCTGCGGTTCTTATCATCTATAATATAACTCAGAAAATATTTTAGCATCTCGTTGTAATTTCAGTTTTAATCCCAACAAAAATTTAAAAAATCAAAACTATTTATACTTACATTTGCAGGTGAGTGCTATGGTTGTTAGCTAACCAATAAAAGTCATCGGTTTGAATCTTGAGTGTGCATCTTTGCACAGCAGTGTTTCAGCTCTTCTTTTGTCAACAAGGTTGTCCACTAGGAAGAGACAGAGAAGTCATCGGTTCAAATCTGTACAGAGCAGCTTTGTACACCACTCTCTGTTTTTCCAATTTGATGTTAGCTATAATTGTAAGTGATCCCCCATCTGTTTGAGGTGATTGCAGAATGTTCAATAAGAACTAGATTGCTCCTATTTTAATTGTTTTTTAAAAAGGATCTAGTTTAATCTTTGAAATGGATCATAATTTACAAGTATTTGGTTCTGAATTTTTCAACCTTTATTGTAAAGTAAACAGATAATGATACAAATAGTTTTATTGGCTTTGGCAGTGGGCATTTGTTCTGCAATTCTTATCGTCTATAATATATTTAGCATCTCGTTGTAATTTCAGTTTTAATCCCAACCAAAATTTAAAAAATCAAAGCTATTTATACTTACATTTGCGGGTGAGTGCTATGGTTGTTAGCTAACAAAAAAAGGTCATGGGTTTGAATCTTGAGTGTTTATCTTTGCACAGCACTGTATTTCATCTCTTCTTTTGTCAGCAAGCTTGTCCACTAGCAGGAGACAGATAAGTCATCGGTTCAAATCTCTATAGAGCAGCGTTGTACAACACTCTCTGATTTCTCAATTTGAGGTTAGCCATAATTGTAAGTGATCTCTCATCTGTTTGAGGTGATTGCGGAATGTTCAATAAGAGCTAGATTGCTCCTATTTTAACCAGAACATCAACATTATCAAGGCTTACAGAAAAATTAGAGCAAGCTTCCAAAGAAGCCATCCTAATTGCAAAGGAATTGGCCCTTTGTTGCTTGGGATTCTAGTAGATCTTTAACAAGTCCAATGTCAATTTTGAGAGAATTTCCTAATTTCTATGGAGATGGTTCTATGTCTCCTATTAGTCATATTCAGGATGTGGTAAATTTGTGCAAAATACATGGTATTACTGTCCTTGATGTTGCTCTCATGTTGCTAGTTTTACCTATCAAAGGAAAGGCTTTAGCCTGATAAAACTTCCTATATTGCTGACTAGGATTGGTTGATCCGAACCTTGTTGCATGAATAGTTCAAAGAGAGGGTAAACGATTTCTCATTGATCAATCATATCACCATGATAAAGAGAGATTTCATGGAGCCTACACATGCTTCCAACTTCATATTCAATTGTAGATGGGATAAGATATCCGTTGATGTTAGCTCTCCACAAGGTTTTGCATTTCTTTATTACTAGCACTTGCACCGGGGGGGTGTAATGGTTTCGCCGATAGAGTGGCCAGAGTTTTCAGAAATAAAAAAAAGGCATCCAAGGCTGTGGCACCAGCAACAACAAAATTCACTCCAGAACTATACTCTGCAAGTCTGCTTAAATATGGAGGCAAATATGACAGTCCAAATGCTTTGGCTAATCGTACAAAACAATACAGCAATATCAATATCATAAAAATATCATTACAGCCTCAACAAAATAGAAAGTCATATCCTTGAGATCTTTGTTCCATACCATGTCCATCTCTCTGTTATGAAACTCTAACCTGAACAATCTAACAAAATATTATTTTTGGGAAAGGCAAACCCATGAAAAAGGTCACATAAGGGACTGATGTGAGCATTGGAAACATACCAATAAAATCAATAACAAGTCTGTCATTAGAGCAACGGCCTGTGGACTTGTTGAAATAGGTCTCTCCAAAGGGAAGCTCTGCGATTGCATTGAGTACACCAGGACCAGAGATAAGTAGGTTCCCTGTATCAGCTAATGAGTCTCCAAACTGGTATATTGAACTATAGCAATTATATTTGGGGTAAATTAAATCCAAACTGCCAGCCATAAGGACAACTGAAAACAATGAAGTAATTTTCAAATACTGAATTGCATTAGTGCTGCTCCAGTACTCTATATCTCTAATTTTGAAAATGCTCAAAAACGTAACTAGGAGATCATCATTGTTTATACCTTAACAATTCAAGACGACATTATTGCTTTCCTTGTGTCCCACGCCCATGCAAACCTCTACCCTAACGATCACAAAGGCATGTAGTAGAACACCTCTGCATTCCATTAGCATCAGGTATTGTATGATCAAAATCAGAAAAGCTTTACAAGGAGCTGCTCTCACTTGCAGTGCGATGATGCCCACTATTCATTACTTATAATCAAGAATACCTTGTGCTCATCTTTAGACACCGAGAGAAGACAACACTGAAGTTGGTGGGGAAGGCGGTGAATATAATTAGCCGATAAAAATCAACACAACAGCCTCAAGTGGCAGTCAATGTTCTTAGCTGATCTGGCACGCAGCAGTTTGTAGCGGCTTCATCAACGGAAGTGGCGGGAGCTTACGCATGAGCGGATAAGGGCAGATGAAATACGTATACGATAAGACATATTGGGTCAGATTATAATTGAGTCACCGGGAAACAACAACCCGCAAATCGTTTAAAGGTTACCTGTTTGCGGCGTCAGACAGGGTGTTTAGCGGCGTCTGTCAGGTTTCCGGCTGAAAGTTCCCACTATATAGCCTATCGGCTATTAGAAGGCTCTTGATGAACTAAAATTTCTCTAACGATTAAAGTGTTAGGTGGTGAAACCCTTTTGGAAGCCTTTGGTTAGTTGTCCGAGATAAACAAAATTTTATACAACCTAGAAAAATAGCTCCCATGCACACATTCTCCTTACCCGCTCAAGCTTGTGAACCCCTTCAAGTCCTTTTGCATGGATAAATGCAAACTTTAAACCCACCTACCTCCCCTCCTGCTTAGTCATTTGATCCAAATGTGGCAGCTAAAATGAAGAACCTTGTTTCAAAATTCTACAACGAGTTCATAGCCTTCAACAGGGAGCTTGCAATACAAAATTATCATACAACTATAACAGAGGTGTTGTGCCTTTGTTCTTCAAGGTTCAATTTTAAAATCTTAGTAGGGAAGGGTATGCAGAACGGCATGTAGATATTAGGAGCTGTGAATCTTCATATTTTCTGTTAATTCAAGCAGTTTGTGGGTGTTTTCAATGTCGGTTTGACTACCTTGTCTCTCTTCTTCATTTTCATGTCAATCTATGCCTAATGAATTAAGGTGTGATTTTGGGTTCCTTTTTGTTGAAGATCCCCCCTAAAGTCACTAGAAACTATAGCTATTTATCATTACAACCTTAAAACTTTGTAATTTGACCTTGTAATGAATTATTGTCCTTGAAATCCATTGTTTTAGACTATCACATGTAAAATGTAAGGTTTTTAAAGGTAAAGTGTTTGAGTAGTTGATTTACAACAATTGATAGAGAGTTTATGTAGATATGTCTAAGCTTGCACACTATATTGATATCCATTCTAGTATTACTTAATTTTGTCTTACATGTGGCTTTTTAAGCCCTTATATTTATAACCAATCTAAGAAATTTAAATTAGGGATTTTTGTTACACTTGTAGCCTCGCATTCAATGATTTCCACCCTTAAGTTTTGTCCTCTCATATTGCATAGTATTCATGTTGCCACATTATTATTATTCTTGTTATGTGGTGTTGTTTTCATGCCTTCCCAACTCATTGGTGTCTTCCTTGGGACATCAATAGTATATACATGATGCCACACAACCTCCTATTTTCACTCTTAACATTTATGTAGTACCATGGAGACTTTTATAGTACATGTGGGGGTTATATTTATTCATCCTTGTGACTTGGTTGGGCTTCAAGTTCAATCAATGTTGGTCAAGTTCAAATTGTTTAAGGTTTGTATCTTCATCCTTATGCTTTTATTCTCTTTGAAATGTAAATTGTTGTAACCAGTTATCACTCACTTAAGTGAAATCACAAAGGTCACTTCAGTTCCAAAAATAAACAAATTAATTATCTTAGGTCCCTAGCAAACATTAGAATTTATTTAAAACTTTATGTACAATTCAGTTCCATATTTCACTTGATAATACTTTTGAGGTTTCTCATGGATGCAAATACTTTGTGAACCATATTTACTTAGACCTCTCAAATCTTGATTTTACAAGACTTTATTCAAAAGGGTCCTATGAACTCTTGACATATTAAAACAACATAATTGGAATTTGATTCTAGAAATCAAAGGCTCTATTGTAAAGCTACTATGAGTAGACACATGTCATGATTCTATTAGGTTAGCTCTGTGGGTCCTCTTATGTAGTCGAAGAATTTTTTCTCAAGTAGCATCCCTAATATATGTGAGAATTTTTCTCTTCCTTTAAACATCTTTGGTTCTATATTTTACTAGCATGTTCATCTAAGGTTCCCCTTTCTTTCCTTGGACACATTTTGACCAAATATTGGCCTTCATTGATCAATGATTGTTATTTCCTCCAAGACATTGATAAATAGTAAATACTCTAGGAATTAACTAGTAATTAACAGTAAATACTCTAGAGATTAAGTAATATTTGGACATACTTGAAATGATATTCAAATTTCACATAACTTGCACAAAATTAAGCCTAGACACTATTTGAGAGATTACCACGCCTAGGGGGATTTCTAAGACTTGCTATGAAAATATCAAAACAATATTTTCCTCTAGTCAATTTACTTAGGCAACTCCTTACTCATTGAGGCAAATGATAGAACTAGGCGATAAACTAGAATAATTTTTTATCCATACATATATAAGCTAGACGTAGTGTGAGAAAGTAAAGATTTTCATTTGGGAATTCGCCAATTGGTTTCCAAACAATAGAGTACTATCAATAACTAGCCATTGAGAGTAATTTATCCCATATAGAGTTTACAATACATCATTACTAAGAAATCGGCTTAACTAATATGATATGCTTAAATCTTGAAATCCAAAATATACTAAATTACAACTTGATTCCTTTAAAGGTGATTATGTAGGCACTTTTTTATTTTCTTCTCACATGCAAGGGGCACATCAACAATTAATGTCATCACTTAGATCATTAAACAAGGAATCAAAATGATTTCTTGGTTAAATTTAGTCAATTTCCAAAATAAGAAAGAAAGCTAATTCTATTGATAACAAGATTAAAAAAATTAGTGCTTTCTACAAGAGTTTTATGATCCTAATTGGCCTTGCCAATATGCTTTGATTTCTTATGGAAATTATTTCAAAGACATCAATAGTGAACTACGCTTATTCAATTAGAAATCAACTCAAGAATTACTTGCTAATCATATATAAGTTGTATGAACAAGAAGACAATGTAAGTTTTGATGTTAATAATTCGTGGATAATTCTTTAAGTGTGTTGGCTTAGTTCTTCCGAGAGACACGTATGATTACTTAATTTCTCATCAAGAATATGAAGATTTTTCAAAGTTTGACAAAGGCCTTCTTGCTTCCTATTGCATTATCCCAAGGATTTTAATATGATCATAAATACTATCTACCTCTTCTAGAAAACACGCTAAAGCAACATTATTCAAGATACATCCATATACATTTAGGGGTAAAAGTACAAACTTGTGTGACACTTTTATAAAGGAATTAGCCAACAAAAACAAAAAAAATGAACTTCAACTGCATAAAAATGGTCTTTATGTTTTGAATTTCAAAATGATGTAAACTAATGAAATGTAAAACTAGATTGATGAAGTTTATTCTTGTAAATTTCAAATTATTGTTTTGATATTTATTTATAAATGTAAGAGCAAAATTTGAATTGCTAAAAAATTTAGGAAAAAAGTAACATCATGTGGATATCACAAAAAAAGAACAATTTTATTTATCCTTGATTTCTTTTTCCCAAATAGATAACTTCAATATCTAGTGCATGGAAAAAAAAAATCGATTTACATTTTCCTTGTAATAACATTTTAAAGTCAAACTTGTTAGAATTTGATGGTTTTCATTTGATATTAACTTTTGTCTAATTTTTTTATCATTTTAAAAAAAAAAAATTATACCTTTTTGGAGAGGATTCTCTCCTCTAGTGCATCATGTATTTTTGAAAAGATTTTAATATGTTTTAGTATTTTTTTAATTTTTAATCAACCTTATTTTTTATTATAACAACCTACTTGTAATATTAAAAAAATATATTACAACTAATCAAAATATATAAAAAAATACATTTTTGGATTGTTGATTCTTAGCTCTAAAAAAGGTAGTTTTAGCTTTTTGAAAAAGTCCACTCTGGTTGAAGAACTATTCAGTTCAAGTGAATGTTTTTAGAAAAATATAGAAAGGATGAGATGGCTTCCAACAAGGATGCTACATAGATGGTTTTGGTTGAAACATTTCCAGTTGAAAGACTTCCAATCCAAAAGGGAAAGGGAAAATTTTCCTTTTATAGCTTTAACAAAAGTGTTTCACCCAAAATTACAAGCACCACGTGTATAGGCCACATGGTTTTAGTAAAAAAAATTTTGCCCAAAATTGTTTAGGGAAAAACCAATTCACTCAAAACTATTTAGTTAGCCGAAAGTGTGACACAAGTTTGTGCTTTTACCCTTACTATTATGAATATAGATTCATTATACCTTGAAACATTAGTCAAGATTTATAAGCATGATTTGAATTACTCAAAAATTAATAAACATAAATTAAGTATCACCATTTGTCACCAAGATGTGGATAAATTTTCCTAGCAACCAAACTCAAGTGTTAGGCCTATTTTTTCCACATAACCACCTTCACATGGAGGTACTCAACTTCATGTGTTTTACCATGAGGTGTGCAACCATTAGAAATTTTCATAACTAAACTAACTATGCAAGATCCTAATCATCGTAATCAAGTATGTAGCACCTACCACTTATCCAATCCCAAGGATATTACTTGTGTTGAACTTGTCGCCATCACTCAATTGATATTTTTTCTACCACTCATTTAATATGGGATTTTCCCCATCTCTTAGTTGAACAAAAATTAATAATCTTCCCTTGTACCACATTGGACCTCAAGGTATTAATCATTCACACACAATTCCACACACTAGTAACATACTCATTTTAGCTTACTATTAGCAAACCCAATCATAAACACATCCCTTATCAAAGCCTATAATGAGTTTGCACAACTACGAACATGCATAACCCATACATATAACAAAACCCCACTACAAAGAAAAATAAGAAAAAACCACTAAACATCAAATATTAAGTAGAAGCTCAACTAACACCTTGACAATCTAACCTAGATGTTGCAATAGAATTCCAATCCATTGTTGCCATCACCAAGTCAAAACTAGGTCTAATAGGTCAGTCAAATATAGAAAAGCAAACACCGTGCAAATATTATGCTCTTTTCTTACACTTGTCCATTATTTTTCCATAAAATATTAGTATTATGTGATTGTTGATGACTTCTAAATGATGAAACTTATTATGTGACCATCAAATACTTCATTACTATATTATAGAAAAAATAATTCTTTTAAAACTATATTACATTAAATGAAATGAAAATGAGGTTGAAAAATGTGTGACAAAAAATTATGAATTATAGAAAATAAAAGTCTCGAATTGACAAATAGGATACGAAAATGGAAATAATAGAAAATAAAGAATCTAGCACCAAAAGATGAAGCTCACTACAAAATACACTATAGCAATGTGTGGAGATTTGCATGATGCATTGTAGTCCTTCTCACATGCTATCATCCCAATCTTGCATTGTTGTCTGAAAAAGTTACAAAACTCAAAGTTTCCACACTATTTTGAACCCACCTCGATAGTAAGACATAAGGAAAAAAAAAGCAACAAACCAAGGGATACCAAATGATATAAAAATGCTAAAAAAAATTATCTATGTATTTTGAAATAGAAATATAAGTGACAAGAGAGAGAGAGAGAGAGATAGAGAGAGAGAGAGAGAGAGAGAGAGAGAGGATTGTAAACCCCCTTGTTTTATGAAAAGCTCCAAATGACAACCTAGAAGAGGAGAATGAAGGGAATTTTAAGGCTAGTAGGGAGCTTGTCATGAATGATCAAGCACTTAGTTTGGTATTTTGACCTCCACAAGCATCCAAGATGTAGAAAAAATTAAAATAGTGTGTGCTCATATCTTAATTATGTCTAGGAATGGTAAGAGCAATAACAATGAAAAATTGATGTGCATAATGAAAGTAACAAGTAGATGGAGATCAAGAGGTTTCAATGAAAGCAAAAAAATGATACTAGATTGTTAAGAAATAACAATGCACTTGGAAAGAGCAAAATAAACAATGTCATCTCACAAGCTTGATGGAGCCAATGAAGAATAGATTACTCAATAACGCTATAAAATCTTTGAGAAGATTGTTGAAGCTAAGCCAGACTATTCACATAAAATTCCCAAATGCTCAAGAGTGTTGGAACTTGCTCAAAATATTGGTAAGAGTATGTAAGCTTGAAAGATTTCCCAAAAATGAGAAATTGAGTGATAGATTGTGTTGGTAAGTGACATATATTCAATGTGGCAAGAAAGGAGGGAGATATGGTTGCTAGAGAGTTGTTTGGATTCACTTGAGAGTGGTTACCACTGACTTGGGAAATTTGAAATTAATGAAACACTCAAAAATGACTACTAAACAACAAACTATTGTGGGACAGTAGCACATCAGCCTAGCATCTAGACAGTTTTAAATCCCAAAAAGGCTTAACACTAGATAATTACAAGGATAAGACATCAAAAACATGAAATTACAAAAAAGAAACCATGCAAGGAGAGGAACCATGAGTGGTAACAGGCTAAATGGACCTAAAAACACACTAGGGGAGATAAACACCAAAGTGAGTCCAAAACATAATACAAAATTGAAGGGTACGCAAAAGTGGGACAATAGCACATCAGCCTAACATCTAGACAGTTTTAAATCTCAAAAAGGCTAAACACTAGATAATTACAAGGATAAGACATCAAAGACATGAAATTACATAAAAGAGACCATGCAAGGAAAGGCGCCATGAGTGGTAAAAGGCTAAGGTAAAGCCTAAATGGACCTAAAAACACACTAGGGGAGATAAACACCAAAGTGAGTCCAAAACATAATACAAAATTGAAGGGTATGCAAAAGTGGGACAATAGCACATCAGCCTAACATCTAGACAGTTTTAAATCTCAAAAAGGCTAAACACTAGATAATTACAAGGATAAGACATCAAAGACATGAAATTACATAAAAGAGACCATGCAAGGAAAGGCGCCATGAGTGGTAAAAGGCTAAGGTAAAGCCTAAATGGACCTAAAAACACACTAGGGGAGATAAACACCAAAGTGAGTCCAAAACATAATACAAAATTGAAGGGTATGCAAAAGTGGGACAATAGCACATCAGCCTAACATCTAGACAGTTTTAAATCTCAAAAAGGCTAAACACTAGATAATTACAAGGATAAGACATCAAAGACATGAAATTACTTAAAAGAGACCATGCAAGGAAAGGCACCATGAGTGGTAAAAGGCTAAGGTAAAGCCTAAATGGACCTAAAAACACACTAGGGGAGATAAACACCAAAGTGAGTCCAAAACATAATGCAAAATTGAAGGGTATGCAATTTATGACATTACAATTACTTTCCCTTGGTCTGTATAGTAGGCTTGGAGCACATTCACTTCTTTTCCTTAGCTCTAAACATGTCTTTACCATGAGCACCTAATGTTTCCTTAGTGTACATAAATAAATTTTTTTACTCTCTAGTCTCTAGGACAAAGAAGAGTCTACATGGAGCAAATGGTCCTCAACTTCCTCAAGGAACAAAGCTCAGGTGACAAGATAAAAAGGTGAAAGTTCCAAAATCAGAAAGAGTATATCACAAAGTTTTTTTGGATAGATTGACAAGTTCTCTACCAAGAACGACCATGTGGCACATTGATGTCTCATACAGACTGAAAAATGAGACTATCACAAAAAATAGATTAAGTGACTACTAACAATCTTGATTGCTAGGAACTTTCAAGAATGCCAAGAAGATAACAAAGAATAACAAAAATAAAATAATGTAAAGTAAACTAAGTAAAATATATATTAAATGAAATGCAGATGATAAAAATAAGGAGGAAGAAAGTGCTCACAACAACCCAAGGAATGAAGCCTCTAGCAAATAAATGTCTTCAATACCTGCACACATAAGACCAAGAGAAAATGTTGGCGTTGTTTAGGGTCTTGCCTCAGTCAAACCCATATTTTGGCGTTTCCACCTCCACAAACAGCTAAATAGATAGTTAGGTAGAAAATATTAATAGACAAGATAATAAAATGCATAGACAAGGGATGTGAGAAATCTCAAGATGCTAAAAGATATAAGACAAGAAATATATATCACCTGCAAGGCTTGAGGAACCCAAAGAGAGAAAGAAAGAGATAGTTGTGAGAGCTAAGAGAGTTGTAGAGAATGTTATGAGAGCTTGAAACCATTGTAGCAAGCAAGAGAGCAATAGAGAAAGAGACAAAAGAGAGAATGTATAAGAGAGAATCACCAAGAGACTCAATAGAAGTGAAAAGATGGATTTAAAAGAGAGAAAAGTAGGGAAAAGAAGGTTCCCGAGCCGTTACAAGGTGTCGTGAGCTATTTCCATTGACTAAGGTAGGTGACAAGTGGCAACATGCTCAAAAACTATTGTTTGTACATATTGAGGAGCAAACTCACAGGGAAACTTAGGAATCCATGAGGTCTGGGGCTCTACAACTTTCATGTAGTAATGATCCTTTTCCACCATGAATGACACTTCATTCTCATATTTTTGGATCAAATCAAAGGGTATCCTTTCTCTACTCTACATCTCATCTTGTAGATTCTTAGACAATCCCTAATAGAATGTGTTGTATAAAATTTTATGTGTTTCTCAATTTTGTCCAACTAGCAGACAAAACTTATCCCATATTTTACCCTTAAATCCAAGTAATTCATTCAAGAAATAGAATGTTAAGAAAATGATCAATGAACCAAACCCAAAATTGTATCTTGTTTATTTTTTCCTCTTCATAGTATCCATCAACTGCACTCTCAATAGCTCGCATAGGTCATAGCTAGCTCCTTCCTTCACCATTTGATAAACAATGTGAATTGTGGTGGTAGTGACAAAACCTTCTCTGTTTGTGAAGTAAATTTTTTAAGCTATCCCCATAGAGGCATAGCAGACTCTAGGATCATGGATATCATTCATAGTTAGGGTTCTATTATCAAATTTAGCTCTGGTAAGCTCCATAACCCTTCCATTCTTTATTGACTTCAGCATCAAGATTTCTTTGATGGAACAAAGACTAGTAACTACCCTAATTGCTTCTTTTTTGATCATGTAGGGTTTGTCCAACCAAATAAATTCTTCATGAATGCGACTAAGGATAATTCTTACCCATTCTTTGTGGTCATAAAACATTGGAAAATATTTCCATATGCCTAACCCTTTTGCTTCCACACATGCATATGTAGGCTTGTATACACCATTATCGTCTAGGAGCTCATGTTGGACCACTTCAAAAGAAGATGTGTGATCAATTTAACTCAATGAGGCATGGATGTAGATTCTTACATATTCGAAGTATACCAAATCTAGAGGAACCTTTGTGAATGCACCATCTTCGTTAACCTTCATATCCTTGAATGTAATTTTTTTGTACTTTGGCCTAGGTTTCTCCACAACATCAATCACCTAAGGTGTCGCCACTGATTTTCCTTTTGAAAACTTCAAACACCATCACTATGGTTTCACACAGATGGCTTGAAAACCTACACACTCTTCTCTACTCACAAACACAAGTGCTTTAGATTGCAAATGATTTAATAAAATGTTTAAATGAAACATAAAAAGCATTTCATTTTCCCTAAATTTCTACCATAAATGCATTTGTACTTTTTAGGTAAACTTGCTATTGGATTTCTCTGTTTCATTATAGGGATGCAAAGATGCTCAACACACCTCTGCACATCATTCCATTGCTTCAAAACCTTGATCAAAAGGTTAAACCTTGCTCAACATATCTTCTCACTAGAGGAATTGATCCAGTTCATCTTACATGCTAAAATATTTAGCATTTTGTCCTTTTCAGGGGGCTAAAGGATTTGCAATTGATAGCTCCCCCTGAGATAATGCTATATCTCAGTCTGTTAGATGATCTTGTGCAGAATTCACAAAAATGGTATCATTCTTCTTCACATTTTCCTAACCTTGCTTCTCTTTCCAAACTTTTTCATTTCCTTTCTTTTGTTGGTTTAGGGTTTCTTCCTTCTTCTGGTTCTGAACAAGTGGCTTTACAAAACCACTTCTATAAAAAAATTATTTATTCCCAACCTTATTGCAATTGTAGCATGCAATGTTGTGCTCGTGAGAAAATTTATTCCTCCTAATTTTAGTTTTACACTCTACAGCCTTATGACCAAAATTATTGCATGCATCACAATATCCATGAAATGAAATAGCATTGTATCTTTGAGGCATAGATGGTCTTCTAACCATGTAGTCATTTCTTCTTTCTCTAGATCTACAATTAATAGCCTTGTGCCCAAATTTATGGCAAGAATAGCTTGAACTTGAAAAGATTGAGTGAACCTGGTAGGGGCATGTTGACTAGTAGGTGGAGGACCTCTAAATCTTCTTTGTATCCAGATAGGAATAAATCAACCTTCTTTCTTTCTATCTTGATTTGACTTTGCATTTTCGAAGGGCATCTTCTTAGGTTCTTCAGTGCAAGTTTTCTCCTCCTTTGTTTCAAACTTCCCTTCTACTTTAAAATTCTGATATAGGTCTTTAGATGGACTGGTTATTAGAATTTTACCTTTTTCAAAACCAAGGATAGATTTTTGTTTTGACAAATTTTGAGAGTTGATGATTTCATCAAGAATATCATAACCTCCTTTCAGCTTTAGACCTTTGTCAATTTGTTTTTTTTCTTTTTCTATTTCTTTCCTTAGGGAGACAATCTCTTCTTCAAGCTTGGAGCATTCAACAGTTTTGTCAATGATCTTGATATTCAGGAACTCTTCAATTCTTTTACCTTCTTCAACTTGAAATTTCAACTTTCCAATTTTCTTCTTTGATTTTTCAAGTTTTTACGGAAGTTCTTCATTCTTTTCTCTTCCTTCATCTAGATCATTTAGGGCAAAAATGAGTTCTCCTTCATAATCCACTAGACGATCTTCTTTATTGAATTCAAATTCAAATTAATTATCCTTCTTATGATGTGTGTCCTCTTCTTTCAGAGAGATCTTCTTTGGGAACTACATCATTCCCCATGTGTTTCAAAGACATGATCTACCTTAGCTATTAGGATATATCAAGAAACCTTACTCTGATACCAATTGTTCAACACACCGAAATACTGAGAGGGGGGTGAATCAGTATGCTTCAAAATTCAATCCCAATTCACGATTTTTGATGCTAAGTTAAACCAATTAATCATTACAAAACTTGAAATAAAAAAGAAAAAATATAAGCACACACATAAGAACATAGATGACATCCAATTTACATGGAAAACCCCATAGGGGAAAAACCATAGTGAGAAATGTTGCTAGGAGCTACTATCCCAATCCAACCTCACAAGTAAATAATAGTTTACAACTTTGATTTTGGGCTACAACCCAAGGAAGCAACTACTCCTTGACTTTTTTTAGGGGCTAAAACCCAAGGAAGCTACTACTCCCTACTTGAAAGAAAGAACAATTGAAATATGACTGATTTATAGCTTTAACCACTGCTAGTCATCAATTCTACACATTAGGTTTGTAGTAGATCTTGTCACGCTTTACTCATGCACTCATACATCTTGACATACTTCTATCTTGCTCTTCACATATTTTATCTTCTATATGTGAGTATGTGTAGGATCATCATGGAAAAAATAGCCCCTTGAGTGGCAAAAAATTTAGAAAAATCAGGGTTAGGCAACTTGACGTAAAAATTTGAATAAGTTACCTATATTATTTCAAAAATATGTAAGAATAGAATTTGTAGAAAATTGAATGTAGTTTCTAAACTACTAGGTTTGATTAAAAAAAAAATCTATTTGGTGAAAATTTGAAATTTTAATACAATAGTACTTAAATTTCAGGGAAAAAATAAGAAGTAGGTGTTTGTCTGACCACCCTAACCACAATAAAATGATAATATATTTTTATAATATTTTATATATAATTAGAGGACTCATGTCTCGATGTGATGCATATTTTTTTGTAATTTTTTTCCAAGTAAATAATTAATTGTGAATTTTTTATTACAACTTTCAAAAAATATAAAAAAAATCGTATGTCTGACCACCTTAACTTGGTCAAAAATTCAAGAAATTCAATTTTTATTTTTTCAATCCTATAGTATGTGAAGCATAGAATGTGACACATATTTTGGATTCAAAAAATGTGATACCATTTGAAAGCTATAGATTATTTTCAATCAGCCTATCAATTAAGACTTTAGTCATAATTCTAATAGAACATGAATAATAATTACTTATTAAATTCAAAGTAAAGCATAATTTATATTGGTGTAAATCTGAGAATCTCCTTTAAAAACCATTTTTGTTTCATCAATTTTGGGTAAAAAAAAAGTCATCAGCCACATACCTATCATATTGCCACTTTTTGGCCCATCATGATCCTACACATACCCATATATAATCCACATGTAGAACAAAATATAAATTCAGTTTGCTAAAAAACAACAAATTATGAAACTTTTAGCATATTGACCTACATCTTCATTAATGGTATACAAAAATGATAGAACATTATTTAAATCTCTTCTAGATGAGTTGGCATGACTCATACGATATCTACAAACACTTCTTAGACTCTGCTCAATCTTGAATTAGTGACACATATCACCAACATACCCCGATCAGCCTCATCAACAACATAACTTCACAAAGTAACTTGGAAAATTTATGCACTACTAGAAACAATAAATATCTTCATGCACTTCAATCCTTAGACACTATGAGACATGTGGAGTGTCCACACAAACTCATACACCAAAACTTTACATTCTTTTTTTGGTGCAACTAATCAAACATATGTTCTATAGAAGATTAGGCATCTGGAACCAATTGTATCATTTTGTCACTTGAAATCTAAACTTTTGAAGCACAAAAACACTTAAGTCTTCAATATAGCATGCATTGGACATTGCTAAGAATGTCCCCAAATCCTCTTGACCAAATATTTACATCTATAGGAATGTAAAGCATTCCAACAAACCTTAATAACCACTTTGCACTGCTAGAGCATAGATCGAAACTCTATCAGTTGTATCTTTCACTAGATAGAAGGATTAATGGCTTGAAACTATGGGCATAACACCTTCACATATCCATCAATTTATCTTCAAAACCACAAGAATAAATCTTTCTCTATGGAAGAATGTAGACCAAACTACTATGTATCTGACTTAGAGAATACACTATGAATGCCTTAGACACAACTTCTACAACTTTTCTCTGAGTGTGATACACCAAACTGGTAGGATATCATTGTAGGTAATATAAAAACACATTAGGACATGTGTACCCTCCTCTACACCATACTTAGACAACAAACTAATCCATACAATGCAATGATGCCTTACACCAACTAATATCTCTACACATTAACTATCTCTAGAGCATATACAATCTTGAGGACACTTTTGAAATCAATGAAAACCAATATTATCAAGATGTAATAATGGGTATGAGTGATGCAAATTATTGGATGAAATCCATGGATGTAGAGATGGTTGCATTGAAGAAAAAATAATACATGGGATCTGGTACCTTTATGTGAAAGACGAAAACCCATTGGATGTAAATGGGTGTTGAGAAGCATAAGGCATGATTGGTTCCTAAGGGGTATTCTCAGATGGAGGGAATTGACTATGTTGAGATATTATTTCTTGTTGTGAAGTTGACATCTATTCAATTTCAATTATCAATTGCATTAGTGTATGATAGATAGAAGTGAAACAAATGGATGTGAAGACAATGTTCCTTCATGGTGACTTGAAAGAAGAAATTGTTATGTTACATCTAGATAATTTCATTGTCAAAGGTAAAGAACATCTAGTACATGCAAGCTGAAAAAGTCTTTCTATGGTCTTAACCAATCTCCTAGGATGTAGTACTAAAAATTTGATAGTCTTATGTTGATTTTGGGATTTTTAATATCTAAAGTTGACCATTGTGTTTATTACAAATATGACAATGGTCATATTCTCATAATTATATTGTACATAGATGATATTTTGTTTTTTGTGAATGGTAAAATTTTGATTTTAGATTTGAAGTCTCAATTATCAACATAGTTTGAGATGAAAAATCTAGGTGTAGTGAGGTATATTTTTGGGATGGAGATCAAAAGGCACTGAGCTAAAATAAAGGTTTACTTAAGCAAGAGCAAGTATGTGAACTCAATGTTGGAGAGATTCAATATGAAACCTTGAGGATAATTATTTGTTCTTGTAATGCATGTGACAAATATTTCTATGGAGGATTGTCCAAAATATCCTACTGAGATGGAGGACATGACCAAAGTACCATATGTGAGTTTTTTTGGAATTCTTATGTATGTTATGGTTTGTACAAGATTAAACATTACCCAAGAAATGGAAGTTCTTAGTCAGTTTATTGCTAATCTTGGAAAGGCACATTGGGATATAGTTAAGAGAGTGTTTAGATATTTGTGGGATACTTTCAAGCATTCCATATGTTTCCATGGTTATCATATTGGACCTCAGCACTCAGTGAGTATTCATGGATATGTGGATTTATATTGGGTAACTAACATTGACAAAAAAAGATCCACTAGTGGCTATGTGTTCACAATGTTTGGTGGTGCTATCAATTGGATGGGTAAGCAACAAGTTATAGTTGATTTGTCCACTATAGAATAAAAGTAAATCGCAGCTACTCATTCTTGTAAGGAAGCATTTGGATTAAGAGGTTGCTCTTTAATATTGGTTTTGATGCAGGACAAGCTACTATTTATTGTGATAGTTAGAGTGTCATTTGCTTAACAAAGAATCCTACTTTCCATGCTAGAACAAAGAACATTGATGTTCAATTTTTATTTTTTTGTTATATGGTGGAAGATGGAAAAGTGAAGTTAGAAAATGTTGATACTTTGGTGAATGTTGTAGATGCATTAACAAAGCTAGTGAGAACTAATAAGTTCATATGGTGTTTGGAGTCTATGAGCCCCATGACCTCTAGCAATTAAATCTTGTTACTTCCACTGGCTTTTCAAAGTTATTTGACAAGTGGGAGAATATTAGGAAAAATAAGATATGTCTCTTATTTGTTGAAGATAACTCAAGAAAGAGTCGGAAACGGAAAATTGCCATTACAGGTGGAGTTGTGTATGAAGCAAATTTCTATTTCATGTTGAGTTTGGATGGAATGTGAGCTTCTTGGAGGTGTAGTTATATTTTGGTAGGTGCAACTTTTTCATGTGTAGGTTTAGTGACAATTGGTAGTTTTAATATATTGCATGTATTAACAATTGAAAACTTATCATTATGTATGTGTAGTGGTTGTGGCACTTTTCATGTTGCATCTTTAGCCTTTCGCATTGAATTTTAGAAATTTAGTATTGCAAGCTCCTATATATTGAACGCTTATATTTTGGAGTTGTAAGTTTGTTGATGTTGAAGTATCATTAAGCTATCATAATTACTCTAGAATTTTGAAGAAGTGTGAGGACTCCTGCAAGATCATAGATTTGCAATTATATTGTAATTCGTTTATTGTTGTTGAATAATATATTTGAGTTGTGTTTTACAATTTGGAGCTTTTCTCCCAAAAGGATTTCTCCATGTAAATTTTGTGTTATTTATCTATTTATGATATGTATGTGAATCTAAATCTATAACTATAAATATGTTTAATAATAGATTGATGTTGGAAGAATTTTCCATACACAATTCCTTTTAGATTTGGGACATTAATGTCCTACAATTGTAATAAGTAGTTATGATTACAATTTCTTTTAGTGGTGGTATTTCATTTAGCATAGATTTTGAATGCATGAATTATTATAGAAAATCATGAGAATTTATTGTCTTAGTTATCTTCTAGTTAGTATGAGTGTGGGGCCTAAGATTTTTTAAGTAAAGCCTTGCTTTTTCTAATTGTAGATATTTAATGTATTCTTAACTCTTATGTGGTCTACCACCATGTTAAGTTTTATAATCAAAATACATTAATTTTTGTCGTCATCCATGTTTGTTTTGGTTCATGTGTTCAAAAGAAAGTAATGACATTTTGTAAGTGGAGAATTATGCATGGAGCCTTTCCAGGGAAATATGTCATCTCTACACAACATCTCCAAAGGAGGATATTTTACATCTAAAGCATTGTTCCATTAGCCATGCTAAGTGACTCAAGTTTAGTGGGGCTCTTCGTTCTTAAAGCTTGATGAGATAAGAAACGTTCTGAAGCAATTGATGAATCTCAAGGCATCCATGCATCATCATCACACAAAATAATATGGAAATTTGAAACATTCATAATACCGTGAGATTGGTGACTAGTGACCACTCAACGAGAATATGGGCCTATTGAATGAAGACAAAGGGAAACATGGAGCATCTTCCCAAGGATTCGTGCTATCCACATGGTGTGTCTAGCACTTCTAGGGGTTGCGCCATTAGCTAATCCAAGTGATTCGATATGTCTTGTGGGACACACATTTCGCAACAACCAGTGCATCATGACTGCAAGCCCTCCTCTTGGATCCTCTACATGTCATCATGACATGATTAGATAAAGTTATAGAATCGCATAGAAAAGCTACTTTTCCATTGCTCATTAGTAATTACTCATGAGTAGGTGGGTCTAGTCCCATGATAGAAGGAGAACAATGACATGGAGACACATAGTAACACTATGCAACATCTGAAGCAAAAGAATCCCGATGCTTTTCTTATTGTGTCATTGGATACCTAACACTAGGCCAGAGTAGTGGGTCCTATTGTCAATAGAGAGGAACCAAATACTATCAATCATTGATCTCTAGCATAAGATGTAAAATGACCAGCATATCAATATGGATCTCAACAAAGTGAAAGAAGAAGAACAATGTGTAATTGATTGGATCAAATGAATCAACATTTCTACAAATTTTCCTCCTCTCCAATGTTAATCCATTGGTCCAAGTAGTAACTCAACAAATTCAACATGTCTCACAGAAGTGTTTCAAATTGCAAAGGATCTAGAGGCTCTAATCTTTCACTTATGACTCTTTGATGATTGAATATTGATGTCGGTTGTCAATAGGCATATATGCTACTCGAAGATGACATCCCCATTTATGACACTCCACCTCTCACCTACTAATTTGCAACACCTTCATTGCATGTGCAACACCTACCAACTCTCAGGTAATTTATGCTGCTAAGAATTAGTTGTTTTTTTTTCAGCCATACCATAGATACTCTTCTCTAACATGCACAATCTCCCTAGCTATATTTCTTAATAGATTTCCTAGGAATATGGGATCCCCTAACATGGCATTAATGGGGAACATTATTTTTCCTTTATGGGTATAAAAGGATTGCTACTCTCATTTCAAAGGTGGTTTTGCTTCAATTTCTCTAGCATAAATTTAAATCTTGTTCAATCCTTTGTGGATATCCTCTCCCCTTCTAAAAATTGTTGAATCCTACCTCCATATTTATTTGTGAGGGCTATTAATTTGGATTTCTTTAAGTTTATATGGTTTTTTTGGTATTCTACTTTTTGTTAGCAAGGGGGAAGCTCACTTAAATATCAACGCATTAACTACTCTTCCTTTTCTTTGTATTCTTTCTCTAACTTTCCCATATAAAATCAATAGAGTAAGACTAGTTTCTAGGTTTAATATACGTTGAGTTGGATCAATATATTTTCCTACATTTATAAAGGAACCAACCTTCTTTGGAAGTTTCATCTCAAGTTAGCAAGGTCCCACACCTCAAGATCATTCTCATTGTGTCACTTAAATACCATACTAGTTTCAAAAAAGGATACACTTTCGGGAAATAACAATTTTAAAACGTCTAGTAGAGTAATACTTATGGGATTTACATCATTCTATTGAGAATATTGGTCCTTCCCTAAAAATATTGGATTCATTAAGAACATTTTCAAGCACGTGGTGACTTTGTAATTTTTGGTTCCAAACCAATATCATACAATTCATACTAGAAGCAAAGATAAGAGATTCTTCAAGATTTTTTTCTTACTTACCAATCTCTACTCCAAGAAGAGGATGGGCTATATTATTTGTATATCCAATTAGAGGAACTAAAGATCCTATATCACCTCCCTTTAGAGCCCAATCTACTCCATTTAATAGATTCTCTCATCCAAGGATGTCTATCATCTAGCTAAATAGAACATTATTTCATACTCCTTGTATGGATGCCCAAAGAAACTAAGTATTTGTGACCTTTAATGGAGGAAGTATCCTTGTCCTAGTTCAAAAGGATAACATACTAGTTGTAGTGCAAAACATTATACCTTACTTTACTAGTGAAAACACTACCACCCCCATTGAACACATACAAGATATTACAAATATTTTCTCTTACCCTGTCATTGTAAAAGATAATGTAGATGTGAGGCTCCTTGCATGCTCATTGAATGGGAATTCCCTACAATGGTATAGGGATTGAGACCTAGATCAATTCAAAATTGGGATGAATTACATGAGAAGATTTTCTAATATTCGTAGGATAGAGCAATCATTTATTTTTGATGGAAAAAATAGCTTCCATGAAAACAAACCCCCATGAATTAATGGTGGAACTTAATTTCTAATTCAAAAAGACCTAGGATAGAATCCCACCTTTCTTTAGGCCCTCTCATAAACCACCTTCTTGTACTATCTAAGATCCTTAGATAGCAACATAGTTGTCATGATCCAATATATGGGAGAGATTGTACTACCTCATGCCTATGAAAAATCCATAAGAGAAGAGAATTGTTTGATCCAAGCCAAAGATATTTTTGAAACCTCCAATATTTTTTCCTAAGACTCCAATCATTCATTCAAGTTTGGAATCTTTTCTTGCAATAATCATCCAACTAAATCTTCTCGTTCCTCATTCCAACAAGCTACATTTAGTAAAGATCTTGCAGTAGAGTTTTCAAAAAAAAATAGTTGTAATAAAAAGTAGTAAGCACAACCCAGTAAGCCATATCATCCTCTAAATCAAATCTATTAGACCAATGGACAATCATACCAAGACAATATGCAAGGGCATAACCAAGTGAGTTATGATATTCCCTTAAGTATCATAACTCCACTCACTACAAGTACATCCAAGTCCCTTGTCTTAGTATAAAATAAGTTGGCACTATACCATGAGTGGTGCTACACTTGTAATCAACCACATAATCAAGGCTCATGTCAACATGAGACACTCAATCAAGCTCTTATGGTACAAGATCCACCTACACCTTTAGGAAAATAGGTTGAGTCAATATAGGAGACTGTGGCAAGGAAAAAACATGCACAAGGTGATCCAACATTAATGAATTGGAAAGAAGTTGAATTTGTGTTGTTAATTACATAGAGGCATTAAGAAAGGACATGCCTTGAGTATTGAAAAACATAAGGTCAAAAAGGAGTATGATGGAAGATGTATCTTCCCTAAAGGATCAAGCATCAACCTCTCAAATGTTCTAAGGGATTGATAAGGGAGGTACAACAGCCTAAAACCTTGAAGCATGAGTTAATCAAATTGCTAGTGTTACCCGATTTTCACCTACGGGCTCAATCAGGCAGGGCAACCTATGTCTTCAAGTGTTCATAAAGGCCAAATGGAGGAACATTTGCACCAGGGTTACATATTTTCTAACTTTTTTACTTCTCGTGTGGCTGCAAGGGAAAATTATGTTTTAAATTTGGCATGTGGATTAAATGTGGCTCCCATAAGGGTTGAGCCCAGCGCGTAGGTGTTCCATTTTTATTGGGAGGGTCTTCATCTTATGATTATGCCTTGCTTTCTCCCTTTCTGTTTTGTTTTCCTTAGGCCCTTTTCTTTTACTTTATCGTAGGCGGAGTCAGACCAAAACCGAACATTGGAACTTTTCTAAAGTTCCAGTTTCTGTTTTTGTTCTGGTTCTGTGCTTTGTGCGTTTATTTTTATTTGACCTTGTGTTTGACCATGGGGTGATTTTTACCTTTGTTTCTTTCTCTTTGCCCTTTTTCCCCATTTTGGTTGTGTATTGGCGAAGGCGGGATCAGGACTGGAACCAAACTTGGGAATTTTCCAAAGTTCCAGTTCCTATTTTTGTTCCGCTTCCACCCCCACTGTGTTCCACCCGAGATCGGTTTTGGTTCCGATCCCGCTTTGCTTTCTCTTGTTTGGGGGTTCTTTACTTTGATGGAAGCGGAATCGGAATGGGGGATGGACTTGGAAATGTTGGTTAGTCTCGGTTTCAGTTTCCATCCCGATTCTGACTCCGCCTTTTCTTTTTGAAATGCTCGGGTCGCCAAGACATTTCGGTCGCCATGAGTTTTTATATATCTCCCCACTTGGGAGGTCTCGCCAACAGTGGTTTACAAGATTGTAGCATCAGGGGGAGTCTCACCGAAATAGAATGGTCTCGGCGAAAGGTTGTGCTCTCGCTGTAAGGTCTGGCCGAAGAGGAAAAGTCTCACCGAGGGTTCATGGTTTCGGTGTAACATCTTGCCGATTGCTGAGGTCTCAGCGATAGGGGCTAGCGAAGGGGTAAAGTCTCACCTACATGATGAACTCTTGCTGAAGTGAAGGCTCGGGGAAAAGAAAGGAATTCAGCATGAAGTCCCGGCGACCAAGTGGAGTCTCACCAAAGGGTTTGTGCCTTCAGTATAATGTTTGAGCTCGACAAAAGGTCTTGCCGACTAAGCAGGGTCTTGCCGAAATAGGAGGAGCTCGGCAAGAGGTCTCACCGACCGTGGTGGTCCCAGAATGAGCTCTCGCCGAAACATATGGCCTCGCTGAGAAGTCTTGCCGACTTGATAGGGTTTTTTCAAAGTGAAGTGAGCTCAGGGCGAAAGATAGGAGTTCGGCATAACATCCAACCGACAAGCAAGGGTCTCGCCGAGAGAGTTTTCCTTTGCCATGAGGTCTGGCCGAATAAAGGAGGTCTCGATGAAAGATGGGGGGCTTCACTATGAAGTCTTTACGACCCGAAAAGTCTCACCGAATAGATATTTGAAATCAGTAAGACTCCTGGCCGTGGGGTTTGAGTTCGACATGATGTCTTGGTGAATGATGGTGGTCTCGCCAAAGAAATAGGAGCTCGGGGAGACATCTTGCTGATCGGGGTTAGTCTCGCTAACATAGATGACATCGATATAACATCTGGCCGACAGGGCGATGGTCTCACTGAAGGAAGTTGCATTCCCTGACAGAAGGCTCGGTCAGTGTAATGTCTCACCAACCAAAGGTGGTCTTGCCGAAAGGAAAGAACCTGTGCTCAGGGAAATAGAATGGTTTCGGCGAGAACTCTTGCCAAATGTGGATGTTTGGGCGATGAAATGGCGATATCGGTATGACTCCTGAGGGCTCGCTATGATGTTTGGCCAAAGGTGATAGTCTTGACAATGGTTTTAGGGATGTCGATATGACTTTTGTAGCTCGCTTTGAACTCTTGCCGACAATTGTATGCTATGCTGATGCCGCTGTAGAGTATAATCGCATCAGGGAGACACAGCCAGTGTCTCACCGACATGTGATTCTAGCTAAATGATCTTTGACCGCCTGGGATCTTGCATGGCATATGTTCAACCAATCAGAGAGAACAAAAGGCGAACCATTAGCCATTTGACTGTTTGACTACCCCTGTGAACGAGATCAACAAAGCATAAATGACATAGACTTATTCTGAGATCAAAGGCGATGGAGCAGCTCAGTGAACAATGGTGTGGAGATCTAATGGCAAGGTCTAAAGCTGCTTGCGGAGGAAGTAAACCTATAGAAATATCTTGAGCAGGAAGAAGGCCGAAAGAAAGAAGAAGCCATTAGTCTCGGAGACAGCTGTGAGGTCTACTGGGAAAAGGCAGACTGATATTAATGATAACACGCAACCATATTCAAGGTGGCTCTAATGAAGGTTCGAGGGTGGACATGGAGGCCATAGGTCAATGTGATTATTCCAAAATATCTTGAGGCCATTCTTGGAGCGATCCTTCACCGACATGGACAGCGGGGATGCACATTCAATGTAGAAATAACTTGATTAAAAAGATCTAGGGGCAGATCTTTCTGGAGGCTGATATTTTTGTAAGCCCTAAGGGGCTGGGACTTTATATGGCTTTTTTTCCTCTTTGTAAAAGATTTCTTCGGATGTTTTTTGAAAAAAAATTGACTTTTGCAGTCCTTTCTCGGATTAGCAACCTTTTGTAACTCATTTTGGAGCATGATATATAGAATTTACCTTGGTTACCATTGATGGTTCAATTTTCCTTTTGGTTCTTACAAAATATTGTGCATTTTCAGGTGATTGATCAAGCTACTTCATGAAATCTTTCTATTTCCTTATAGCTTTGTATCATATTAGCATGCCTCTCTTTGCAAAAGTAGTATTATGCAGATTACAAATTGTGTTTACTGAATTGCACATGAGCTTTTAATTTGTGAAAAATTGCTTTTCCTTCTTAAAAGTGTGTGCATGTCAAACCTGTTTGTGAAATACTTATGCATTATCTATAGAAACTTGTTGTGGAGTCCCATATCCATCATCAGTATTCAAGTGTAACCTGAGTTTCTCATTGCTCTTGTCATTCTGGTGTATCACCATAGGATTTAATTTTCATTTTCATGCACTCCTTCTCCCCTTTTCCTTTACAAGATCAGTAGTTAAGTGATAACATGAAGGAAGTTGGCCTTCTCTAGAGGTTCATTTCAACTCTAGGTGACCCACATCCTTGAAATGATCCCATGTTTCTCTAGAAAGCTCAATTTTTTCATAACTTTGCATAGGGTGCATTTCTAGGAGATAACATTTTTTGGCACGCCTGGTGGGACCGTCGAATTAGATAGCTGAAAGAAGATACATCTTATTGCTGATTTTGATATGCAATCAGCAATTTTTAGACCTTAAGAGGTTGAAATCTGCATATATGGTGACTCCATGCCCAAAGTAACTGGTTTCAGCAGGCTAAGTGTTGATTTTATGGTAATATGTCTTACCATTCATCATTTCACGAAAATTGCTATCTATATGCCTTCTAACCTGCCATATCAAAGCAGTTGTATTGCTGATTTCACAAAACATTACCAGCAAAGCAATTTTTCTTATGAGTCTCAAAGTTGTGATAATATCATGAGTTTGGAGGACTACCTGATTCTAGTTGGGTTCATGAAGTCTCCTCCATTTTCATCCTCAACCCAAGCTTCAAAGGGAAAATTTTCTAATTTTTTTTGGTGGCAGAGAGCAGGGATCAGGGAAATGGGGGGTTCGCTCGAACTAGGGGGGGTTCGAGTGAACCAGGGTTCATTCGAACCCCCTTTCAAAAAGGGGTTTTCATGTGCATTTTTGGTGGGATGCATTCAATGGGTTTTCTTGAACCTAGGTTTGAGTGAACCCTCTTTTGGTTCATTCGAACCCCAAGAATGATTTTTTTTGGCATGGAGTCATTTTTTGTTAGTTTTCCTTCAAGAAATCAAGCACTCAATCCTTCAAGCTCTCACAACCATACTCCATTGCTGCAACTTTCAAGCTCATTTTGCATCCACTTTGTGCATCCACTCACATACCCATTTGCATCATTAGAATCCCCATTGCATCCACATCATTTTGCATCTAGTTTCATGTGATTTTCCATCCAAAGGAGCACACAAATGATCGAATCAATAGGGCCAACCAACCAATCGACTTGGGAAAGGTAACTAACATGTTTTCATCTTTTCTTTGTTCAAGTTTAACTAGGCCAATCTTGAGGTGTTGTTTTGTGTTTGCTTTCTTTGCATTTCGTTATGTTTTTCATCTTTAGGGTTAGGAAACAGGTTGCACATAGTTACAACATCCCTTTGTCGAAGTGATGAACTGCATCGAGGTGAAGATAGGATATCAGTGTGAGAGGATTTCAATTCCCCTCGACATTGCAATTGGGAAGTGGATGGGAATGTGAGTATAACAATAGCGATGAACAGACAAGTTAGGTAGCAACACATGGCATAGTTTTATTTGTTGATTTCACATCTTTGTTGTGAATCAATGCAATTTCGGTCAGCGATTGGCATCGGCCTAAGATGAAGCATAGATTTGAAGAATATTACCTAGTGTGGATGAATAGAAATGGAGTTACTGCCAATGAGGTAACTTCCTGGGAGATCTGGATGTTTATTGGACGACGAGGTAGTACTAAGACAACACGAGAGGAAAAGAATTTCAAGAGGCTAGGCCAACATGGAGGAGTATAGTATATAGAGACAGAGTGGAGGGGGCAGAGTAGTAGGTGGAAGATGAGATAGTGGAGCAGAGAAGAGAAGTCGATTACTTGTTGGTGAATGTAGAGCCAAGAGTGAACGATCTGATCTGCAAATTTGGCAGATGATTGTAATGAAAATCCCATGTAATTTTGTAATGTTGTAATCTATTTTTTTCAATTCAATAATAATAAAATCTCTTTGTTTCTTCCAGTGTATTGGTTTTGTTTATGTGATGTTGTTGTCAAGGTAAGGGGAGTACCCCTCATCATAATTAATGTCATCACTTAGATCATTCAACAAGGAATAAAAATTATTTGTAGGTTAAATTTAGTCAATTTCCAAAATAGGAAAAAAAAATTCTAATGATAACAAGATTAAAAAATTTAGAGCATTTTCTACAAGAATTTTATGATCCTAATTGGCCTTGCCAATATACTTCAATTTATTATAGAAATTATTTCAAAGACATCAATAGTGAACTAGGCTTATTCAATTACAAATCAACTCAAGAATTATGTGGTAATCATATGTAAGTTTTATGAACAAGAATACAATGTAAGATTTGATGTTAATAATTCTTGGGTAATTCTTTAAGTGTGTTGGCTTAGTTCTTCCAAGAGCCATCTATGATTACTTCCATAATTTTTCAACAAGAATATGAAGATTTTTCAAAGTTCAACAAAGCCCTTCTGCTTCTTATTGCACTATCTCAAGGATTTTTATATGATCATAAATATTATTTACCCCTTCTAAGTTTGCAAACATGCTAAAGCAACATTATTCAAGATTCATAGCCATTATTTGAATTACTCAAAAATTAATAAACATAAAATAACTACTACCATTTTTCACCAAGATGTGGATAAATTTTCATGTAGCAACCAAAGTTAAGTGTTAGGCCTACTTTTTCCACATAACCACCCTTGTACAATGAGGTACTCAACTTCATGTGCTTTACCATGACATGTGTAACATATGTAACTTCATGTGCTTTACCATGACATGTGTAACCATTGATTTTTTTATCTCTCATTTTATATGGGCGTGTCCCCATCTCTCAATTGAATAAAAATTCATAATCTTCCCTTGTGCCACATCGGACGTCAAGGTATTAATCATTCACACACTAGTATCATGCTCAATAACTTACATTATCAAAACCAATCATAAACACATCCCTTATCAAAGTCTATAATTTCCATTTTCTATCAGTTCTTTTCCCCTACTTATTTACAACTTTTGTTCTTGTGTGTTATAGTTTTAGCAGATTTCTCCTATATTTTATTCTAATAATTATACTAGTTTTCTAAATTCTTTCCTCTTTGATCATATTGGCCAAATTGGTATATTTTAACTCATAATATGTGCTTGAGATTTCTCCTCTACTATGGGAATAATAACATTCCACAAACTTCCAAGTCATGTAAGATTTGGCTTCTTCTAGTTCTCCTTTGTCACACAATGTATCTAAGTTGGCACATTCACTAATTATTTGGTGTCTCACTATTTCTCATCTTTCACTTACATTCACCCCTACCAACCATTGATATAATTTATACTACTAACAACTTTCTCACAAACACCTCTATTTTCATAAAATTTCTCAACAATCTTATCTTATTTAATCCAAGTGCAATAGCTTGGTGTCATTTATTTAGGAAACTCAAGTTCTCTTACTACCATCACTATTGACACATGGACTATCACTAGTCATTGGTGATATTATCCCATGAGACCAATTACCTCAAAGCCTTATTTTTATTTGCAAATACCTACAAACTCAAATAACATTATCAAGACATCATGTTCCATAAGGTAATCTGAGATAATATTTTTGAATAAATAATTACTTGAATAATAATCAATCTAGAATATCTCATTCAAGCTAATTGGTTATTCTAAGAAATTATTGACCTAATACATTATTCGAAAATAATTAGTCAAACCAAATATTTCTTGTAAATATTACTCACTTGATAATCATGTCTGGTTTTATATTTAAAATCAAATGACTATTATCAAAAGAAATATAATTATAATTGAATTATAGCATCCAAATTAACAATTTATGAGTCCTAACCATGGTATCCATGGAGTGTCTATCATAATGCTCAAATTTTAGCCAAAATTTAAAACTATGGGGAATTACATATTATTCAAGCACAGGTGCATGGGTGCCTATGTGGGCATGTGTCATGCAAGACTATCATGTTTTACAAGCACCCCATTGATTCACATTTGGTGGGCCCAATACTACTTGGAAGAATTATTTTATAAAGCCTACATGTCCTTATTTTTCCACAACTTGATGTGACTAAACAAAAGGGATAGCATGTTTGATCATGTCATTTCTCCCTAAGCATTTATCTTTAGCATTCAACCTATGGCATCTAATTTACATAATGTTTAACCTACTTGATGCCAAGTTGTGGGGTCATTTGTGGCCCTTGCTCTAATTTATGTGTGCTTGTAGGTTGTATTTTAAGAGTGCAAAGGTTGAGTTCCTTGTGTGGATGCTATTGTGAGTCTAAATTGTTGATATGGATATGTCCACATTGTGAGGAGAAAATGGTAAGCAACCAATGGTCATAGAGCAAAAAATATGGTGGGTCCTCACAATTCACTTAAGTTTGGAGTGGGAAAAGTGTCCATTTCCCATTTTTAATGACAAATGGTGGAATGTGGAACTCCTTTTTTCTACTTTTCCCATTTTACAACATGGTCAAAGTACATTTGATTCAAAAATATGTAGAGGGCACATGCTTCCACATAAGGAACCATTATTCATCACAAGTCCAATGCACATTATTTAAAAGGGGTTCACATGTGATATAGCAAATGGAAGAGAAAAATGTGGTCCTAGCTAGTGTATGAGGTGGCACATTTAGTGGGCCCACTATATGTACTTGGTAGGGGTGAAATATATATTTAAGACTACTTTATAACATAAATAGGAGTTGTGCCCATTTCTTATTGGAATCGACCAAACAACTAGAGGAGCCCATGCACAAATTTCACCTAAAGTATCAAAGCCTTACACATGCCACTGATCTAAAGATATATTTTAAAAGGTTTAAGTACATGAAGCTAGGGTTTTGTGCTATTGAAGAAATACTCTTAAAAGGAATATTCTTAGGAAAGTAATTAAATATTTTAATGGCTCTATTGAACCCAACAAAGAGATTGGAGGCATTAGCAATCTAGTTAATAACATGGAAAATATTTGTAGGGATAAATCCAATTTGGTAAGCTCTAATTGAAGAATGTATACGTAGTTGGGAATGTTAATGGAGGTTTTATAGTGTTAGATTCATGTCAAATAATTAAAGCTAGAACCAAAGCTTTAATACATGGGCTACCATTTCAACATTTATTTGGCACTAGGAACAAATGAAACTGGGTGTAAACTACAAGAGCTTGTGTTCATGAATGAAGAGGAATTTCCCTTGTTCTAATATAAAATCTAATCTAGTGATGATTTTCCTTATTGCAAAGAAGATAAAATTTAATTGAGTGCAAATAATGCTACAAAAGTAAATGCCTAAACATAAATCTTGTACCCTATAGTGCTACATGAATGCAAGAAGTGTTATCAATACAAAAAGCCTACAACATTATAGATAGTTATATATACAAAAAACCTACAACATTATAGATAGTTATATATACAAACTTGTTTTTTATGAGAAAAGATATTTGGCCATTTTTTGTACTACGTTGTGTGCAGTGCATTCCAAGGCACTCAAATGAGGTATGCCATAGTTTGAGAGAGATGGGAGATGGATTTATGTTGATTCTTGAGATGGTTTTTTCTTCTAAAGGCAACTCCATGATCTGGATGTCTCCATATCTAACTAGATGTTTCAAGGGATATTGCATGAGTGTCCAAGGTCATATTTTCTAGCCTCTTGCTATTTATTATTTGATCATCATAGTGATTGTCAAACCTTCTTAAAGTATCTGGGAAGAACATTTCATTATGGCATATAAGATTTCTTTGAGTAGGCATGGATTTATTTCTTTGAGTTGGCATGGATTATTTATAATGTGTTATTTCTTGTGTCTTTGATTTACATGTGTCTAAACTTCTTGCTTCTTTTTCAAATTCACAAGAATGTTTCCCTCTTTCAAGTTGTTGACTATGCTTCCCTCTAAAATAGGGATTGGTCATAGTGGTTAAATGATTAATATAATTAATTAAACATCTTCCTTTATCCTACCTATAGAAATAGTGTAGGTAAGGATTGGATCTGTTGTTGTAACATCTTGAATATGTTAAAAAAACTTAGACCAATCCTTTAATTATTTGTTCAAATGATTTATTTGGATTCAATTTACTTAGATTTCTCAAATTTAAATTCAATTTTATTGGAATTCCTAAGGATGTAAGTTCTACTTAAGATCATCTAATTCAAATTTTAATTTTGGGTTTAGAATAAAATGCTTCCTTGATGCATTGCTAGGCAATAATTTCTTGCAAGAATCTATGACTTTAATTGATCGATAAGCGATTAAGAACTAAACATAAAATAAGCTAGATGAGTGTGCCCATCTCTTACTTTCACTATTTTATCTTGGTGGCTACATGTAGCCAAGTAATCTTTTCTTACATAAACCTTATAGGTCCACCATGCTAAGTAAAGTGTCTCAACCTTTCTTCTAATGTGTAGATTACAAACAATGCAATTTTCATGCTATAAAATTGGTTTTTGGTCAAAATAAAAAACTTGGTTGTTTAGCATCAATTTCTTAACACGTGTGAAATAGACCTCTTTGAAATCTATGATGCAGGAGCATCCGAGTACAGGTGTAATCCTCATCAATCAAAAAATGTTTCATTTTAAGTTTTGTTTCAGTTTTGATGTTTTCTCTTTGGATTGCCAGTTTAATATCAGTTTGAGTGGTCAATTTAACAGAATTGACCGACATTATTCATTGATTGACAAAATGCCATGTTTCAACATTTGTTTGATCTGCAATGGAAGTTTAGTGTGAGTTAATCAAGCATCCATGCTTCTTATTTATTTGTTAATTGACTCCTCCATATATTTAGCTGGCAATTGGATTTTTCGGTTGAAGTGTTTGATCTCGCAATATCAAAAGAGGAAATTTTATTAACAAGAGTTTGAGTGAAGAATAAAATTATAAAATTACATGATTTATATTTGGCTGAATAGGAGGGTCACGGCTTGGAAATGCACAGAAGAAATGAAAAATGTAGAGGAAGAGAAGTTAGTTTTGCATTAAAATGTGAATGGACAGATTTATGAAGGGACGTGGCCAAGGAATGGAGAGCAGATTTTAAAGGATTTAAAATGAAATTGGAAAACAATTAAAAGACCATAAGAAGTCTTACAGTCATCGATGCAAAGAGGGGAAGAAGCCAAAGGTTCACAGCCTCAGAAAGCAAACAAAAATGCATTCTGAGGACGCTGCGTGCAGGGGGAAAGACACAAGGGCTGCGTGGGATATATTTTAGAGGGTGCTAAGTGTTGCGCCCATATAAAAGATATGGTTTTGAATTTAAAACAGCGAAAAAAAATGAGATAAAGAAGGCTGCGAAGGAGGATAGGGGCAGCATGATAAAGGAGAGTAAGGGGACGCGCAGAAGAGTGAGCATGATATTAATTCTCAGTTAAATTGGACAATTAAACAATGCATAGGGAGAAGCAAGGGACTGCGCATAAGTTAACATCAATAAAGAGAAGTTGTGAGGTTTAGAAGGGGCGACGTGGGAGCTTGAATGGGAACATAAAAATGCATTTTAATATTCTGGAATGGTGTGCAGGCTGTACCATTGTGAGGAGTGTAAAGGTGCAGAGAGGCAATTTGGATGAATGAATATATACAGGTAAATTCAGATGAACCCATGGCATATGAAAGAGAATAAGGAGAATGCAGATGCATGGATCGAAATTTGGATTTCATTAAATAATTTTGCTACTGGTTCATATACAAGTTGATTTTGTAATAAAATCGTGAAGTATTCAAATTGATTGATAATTGAATTGCTGTCACAATTTGAGGAATGTTAAATTGAATTCAATTTGACAAATGAAATTGTCAAAGTAAATTGTGTTGTCCGTGGTAGTTGTGATTTTGTGGTTAAGATTGTTCATGAACTTTGAGGGATGTATCTCATCTGCCTCAATCTACAATTTAAAAAAGGGGCCTACTCTACCTCCTAGATCAAAATTTATGCCCTCTAAAAGTTGGGCATCTTACATTGGAAATGTATAATATCTAGAACACATAAAAGAGTTGTAAGGTGGGAATTACAGTTGTTGACCAATATGATGCACATTTGACATAGCATAAGGCATCTTTGGATGGAGATAATGGAACCAAAATGGAGCACCCATGTTGGTGAGTAGATTATGACAAGCAAATAGTAGGTAGAAAGAATATGTTAATTTTTAACTTGTGGACTTATCTTGGAATTTGGGGGTTGGATTTCTAACTAGGCATTTGAGTGCCACAATTTTTACTGGCTTTATCTCATCATTTCCTAATTACCTTTTGATGGTTTCATGCATTGCATCTCCTATTTACTGGGTGCTCGAGATAGAGGTGTTGATAATAAGTTTTGTAAGTATTGTAATGCTACCAAAATTACTCCAGATCTTTGGTTGATGATACTCATCGAAAGGTTGCAAATGTATTGTAGCATTTGATTGGAGTGTGGGTTTTTCCTCCTAAAAAAGTTTCTCATGTATATCACTATGTTATGGTATATTTCTTTTATGTTTATTTATTTATTGTGTGTGATTGGTTAAATTTTACACATATCTCCTCTCATAGATTAGTATAGGAATCATATTTCATGCCTCTATTTATTTTCATTTGTTAGGGATAAGATTTTTTTGTACTAATTTTGGATTGAATGGAAACTTGCACTAAAAAAAAGATCTTTTTTAAAAAAAAATTGTAAGCACATCAAGATGGAGATGAATAAATTCTTAGGCACAAGCTTTGAGCTTTGAAAGTTTAAGACAAATCATGTACTTGTTGATAGAGATCTATGGGCTATTGTATCTAGATCCAATCTTGTAGGTATATCTCAATAAAACTAAGATAAAATAGATAGAAAAGAAAACGATCATCTTAGAATCTATTTGATTGATTTAGTATTTTTGAATGTGCATGAAGAAACTACCAAAAATGAACCTTTGGAAGAAGATGGGTGAGATTTATCAAGCTAAATCCCTAGTAAACATATTTTTTTTAGAAATAATCTATATACCCTTAAAACAGACGATGGTGGATCTATGGTTGAGCATCTAAATTCTCTTAATATGATCATGACCTAATTGCACTTAGTTGAACTAAATATGGAGGAGGATCATTGTATGACTTTGTTATGTTCTTTGCTACATTCATGAGACCACCTTGTTGAAACTACCCATTTCAAAAGAGATTAGGAGGAGAAGAATATAAAAATAAACATTTTAATGATCAATTTAAGAAGTCCTCCAAAAATAGTGGTGATGCCTTTGTCATATCCTTGGCTACACATGCAACAAAAGGTGCATGGTTGATAAATTATGTGCCTCTTTCCATAAGACCTCACATCAAGATTCATTTACAAACTATAAAGAATATGATGTTAAGAAGGTGTACCTTGGAGATGATTCTCATTTGAAGATTGTACACCATGGAAGAGTCCTAATTTGATTCCTTGATGGATGAGTGAAAGGGATCAATGGTATATTACATATCCTTGATTGGCACACAACCTACTTTCTATAAGTAATCTTAATGATGCAAGTGTGTAGTTTATTTTCTCGAGTGGAGGGTGTAAGATCTTGAGAGGCTCTATAGTACTTTCTAAGGGTGTTCACAAAGAAAATCTATTTCAATTGGATGCATGCACAATTGAGTGCAATAGTTATTTTTTACCTATAGTGAAAAGACTTGCAAAATTTACACCTTCACCATTAGAATTAGTAACAAAGGGGAGTGTTGCATCCACTTTTGATGGTCATGCATTCTAGATACCAAAGGGTGTTCATGCTTTGGAGATTAAGCTAACAACAAAAAAACCAAAATTATGGCACCAAATGATGGATCAAATAAGTGAAAAGGATTTAAGGGTCCTAAAAAAAAAAATCTTGTTGAGTGGTTAAATAACTATAATCATGAATTTGATTTTTATGAATATTGTGTATATGGCAAACAAAACCACATTCAATTTTACTTTGGGTCTCACAAATCTTCTAAGATATTGGACTTGGTACATTTTGATGTTTTAAATCATCTTAATGTTACTTCGCTTTTAAAATTTGTATGTTACACATCTTTCAGTGATGATTATAGTACAACATAATATATTTTATTAGAATTAAATCTAAAATATTTAAATCATTTTAAATAGTTTAAATCTCTTGTAGAGAATCAAAATAATAGGAATAATATTTTGAATACTAATGATGGAAGTGAGTTTGATTTAGTAGATTTTGATAGATCATGAAAGAATCGTGGACATAAAAATCCATACATTCACTAGAAAAAAGGAGTTGTAGAAAGAATGTATAGGATATTGATGGAGAGGGCTATGAGTATGCTAGGTGGGGTTTTCCTAAGAAGAAGCTTTGGGAAAAAGTGGTTGCCACAACTTTTTACCTAGTTAATAGGTCACCTACATCATCTCTTGTTGAGAAGCCATTGATGAATGTGTGGTTGAGAAAAATCCCTCATTGAGACATCTTCAAGGCTTTAGTTGTGAGACACATGAATATGGCCAAAGTTCAAGAACATGGCTATAAAATGTATCTTCATCATTATGGTGTTGGTGTGAAAGAGTACAAGTTCTGTGGTTTTGTGGTTGAGAGAGTTTTTTAAAGAAAATTTGTTATCTTTGGAGAATTCAAGTGTTCTTCCATAGTATTTGGCTAGAAAAGGGTGGAAAGAAATGTGCTCTTCAATTAACCCAAAAGACTGAGAAAGTGGAACCAAAATCCCACAAAGGACTTAAAGAGAAGAAGAGATCAAATATTTTAGACAAATGTAAAGAAGAGATTAAATCTCCACCTTAGTAATTGAGGAGGTCCACTCAACAAAGAAAACAACCAAATAGATATACTCCAAATTGAAGATGTATTTTTTCTTTGATTACTAACAATGATGAACCTATAACTATGAAGGAGGATATGGCTATGGATGATATAGAATCCAAGAAAGTGGTCATGGATGAGGAAATGGCTGCATTGAACAAAAATGATGTACAAAACTTAATACATTTACCTAGTTGACATAAACTTATTGGACATTAAAGGGTGTACAAAAGAAAAATCAATTCAAATGGCAATGTTGTGAAGGGGTATTCCTAGGTTGAGGGAATCAATTATGGTGAGATTTTCTATCCACTTTGTAAGTTGAAATCCATTAAGTTCTTATTATCTATTGTAGTATTTTTTGACCTTAAGATTGGTAGATGGATGTGAAGATAAATTTATTCCATGGTGATTTGGAGGAATAATTTTATATGTCATAGCTAGAACATTAAAGAAAATTCAATTTGTAAGTTGAAGAAATATTTGTATGGTCTTAAACAATCTCCTAGGATGCAGTACCAGAAATTTGATTATTTTGTATTAGGATTGGGATTTTTCTTAAGGTTCAAATTAAATCATTGAATTATTTATAAGATGGACAGTGACAATTTCCTTGTTATTGCATTATAAATTGAATATATGTTGTTTATTGGTAACAATAAAGACATTATTTTTCAACTGAAGTCTCAAGTTTTACCACAGTTTGAGATTAAAGACTTAGGGACTACTAAGTTCATCTTAAAGATGGAGATTAGAATAGACAAAGCTAATACAAAATTTTTATTGGACCAAAGAATATATATGAGTTCTCAATGTCAAAGAGATTTAGCATGATAGCTTGTAGACCAGTGTATGTTCCTATTTATGTGGGGACTAGGTTATCAATAGAGTAGTGTTTTAAATTATAGTGAGATGGAGGATATGGATAGAGTACATTGCACTAGTGCTATTGGGATCTTAATGTGGGATGGAGGATATGACTAAAGTAAATTACACTAGTGTTATGGGGATATTAATGTATTTTATGGTTTGTACTAGACCAAACATTTCCCAAGTAGTGGTAGTCTTCAGTAGTTTCATGGCTAATCTTGGATGAGTTCATTTGGATGCAATGGTATTTAGATGTTTGGTGGGGTACCTCTAAGTACTTTATTTATCATTATGATAATTCTACAAGGGATCAAAACTCAAATGGTATTTCTAGATTTTTGGACTCAACTTGGGAAAATATGTTGATAACAAAAGATCCACAAACCGATATGTTCATTGTGTTTGGTGGTGTAATCAGTTAGATGAATAATTTGTAGGCTATGGTAACTTTGTCTATAATAGAATCAAATTGCATGGTATATATTCCTACTTATAAGCAAGCCATCTAGCTTAAATGTTCATGTTCAAATGTGGTACTTAATCTAAGAGTGGTTATAGTTCTTTGTGATAGTTAGAGTGCCCTATATTTAGCAAAGAACCCAACCTTTCATACGAGGAAAAATAATATTTTTGTTTTGTACCATTTTTTAAATAACATGCTAGAGGATGGGAGGGTGATGTTGGAGAAATTTGACACTTTGTATAATGATTCAAATCCATTGGCAAAGCTAGTGAGCATAGAATTGTTCAAGTGGTGTTATGATTCTATGGGCCTCTTGGCCACTAGTAATTAGATCTTGGTGATGGTACTCCCTTTTGTTTTGCAAGGTGTTTGGTTAGTGGGAAAATGTTAGGAAATTTCTATCAACCTTGATTCTAATGTTAAGACTACAAATAGTGTGGTTTTCAATCTTTAAAATTTAAAAAACTTAATTTTTTGGCTATAGAGTCAGTTTTTGGAAAAAAACAAAGATCCTATGTTAATCAGAATTGGTTCCTTGATGCATATCATTTGGGCCTCTTCAAGCTCTACAATTAAAAAAAGGGGATCAATCGGTCTCTTGGATCAAAATTATGACATATGGAAGTTAGGCCTCTCATATTAAAAATATTAAAATATCTAAGAAACATAAAAAAGTTGTAAGGGGGTGGAGCTACACTTGTTGAGAAATTTATGATGCACACTATGACATACCGTAAGGAATCTTTGGATGTAATTAATGGACCCAAAATGGACCACCCAAGTGAGTGGATTATGATGAACTTTTGATATGTGAAAGGAACACGTTATTTTTAGTTTGTGGACTCATCTAGGGATTTGGCTACTACACTTTTGGGAGGTTTCAAATCATGGTTTCCTAATTACCATTTGATATTTCATATATTGCATCTCCTATTTATTGGATGCTTGACATGTGAAGGTCTTGATAGTCAGTTTTCTACATATGCTTATGTTATCAATATTACTCTAAATTTGTGGTTGGTGATACTCCTATAAATGCTAGCTTTGCATGTGTGTTGTAACATTTGATCATTGAATAATACATTGAGTTTCTTTGTCCAATATATTTATTTTTCCCAAACAAGTCCTCCCCACTTAAATCGTTGTGTTATGGTATATTTATTTTGTGTTTATTTCCTTATAACTATATGATTGGTTTAATTTTTTACATATCTCCCCTCATAGATTAGTGTACGAAGTGTATTTTGTACCCCTACTTAATTTTACACCATCTTATTTGTTTAATGAGATAGAGTTGCATTTTATTTATCATATACGTCATTCCCTTATTTGAGCCATCCACGCATACCTAAGTCATCCACATATACCAATTGACCAATGGGATCATGACATTGTAGTCCATACAAATATTGAAGGTGGCCCCATTTCTTTTATTACCATTACCAATCTCACTAAACACCTTATAAATATAATTATATTCTAGTTGATCCACTTAAAATCATGGATAGGGGTGAAACATTAATGTCAAAGATATGAAATGCTAACTTTTGTCATTTCACTATGGAGATATAAAAGGTTCCTCTAAAATGTTAAAATTGATGCATCAATCAACATATGGATATGTTAATGCTTAAGGAAAATTTTGTTATCGTATGCCATGATCCAAGGGTTTGACAAAAAAATATGAAGATTTATGGTCTAGGCTTAACTCTTTGGAGAAGATTTGGATCCTTGCAAGAAACATATGGCCAAATATGGTCAGTTGGGTCTACTAGGAATCTCAACCTTTCTAAAGCATCCTCATCAAACATTATCCACTTTCACAAACTAGACGATTTTATAAACCTCAATTTAGTTGGTGCCTTTAGTTCCAAGGTTTCCATAATAATTATTGTTGTTGAATCACTTAGACTTTAGTCTTGTGAAGAATTGATTTAATCAAATTTAAATAATAGGATTAAAATTAATTACCTTCCAAAACATCCTAAAACACAATATTTCACAAAAGAATATCTAAATGGATTTTGATTCCAAATTTTCCCTCCTTCCTAACACAATGATCAAAAACTAGGATTTACTCTAGTGAATCAAAAACTAGTATTCAAACCAATATATTGATGGTTAGCAAATCCTTTATGGTAATGACTACTAACTTAAAAAACTTGATTTAGATTTAAACTTTATGAAATTTGAATTGAAACTAGTCTAGAGGCATTACTTCATTGTTTTAATTTCTATATGAAATTTAAATTAAAACTATTCTAGAGGCATTGCTTAATTTTTTTAATTCCTATGAAGGGATTTTCAAATAACATGTAAAAGCTAAATAATATTTTCTCTAGCTTAATGTATGATTCCTTATTCATGAAGGGAAAAAAAGAATTGAGTGAATTATCCAAATAATTCTTTAGCCCTCCCTAGGTCATCTAGGCTAGGTTAAAAATTTTCATATGTTCTAATGTTAGGTTATTCCCCTTTAAACATTTGTCAATATAGTTTACATAGCATACATCCAACATGGATAAAAAATATAGTTCTTAGTTTACTCCTTAGAAAGATCATTGACTCAATTACTTGAGAATTTGGCCTTAACCTTTATCCATCAACACATGAAGTTCAAGAATATGGACCTTAAGATTATGGATAATTATACAAGCTCTAGACCATTTTGTCCATACACCCTAGAATTATTGCAATTAGATGAATTAGATTTTTTTGAACTAATAAAAAGCAATGGGTACTTTGATAATCTTAAAGAAAAAGCTACAAACCATAGATAATTAAGGTTTGTACTTTCCAATCTACTCTAATATTTTATGGATTTTATGTTCTATAATTATATATATAATCCCTTGGAGGTAACTACATAGTTACTGGACCATTTAATACCTAATTACAACAAACTAGAGACAATTCAATGACTAACTGTACTTGTAAGAAATATATTACTAAATGATACTATAACTAATTATAAATTCCCATAAATGTAGTTTAAGAACAAGAAAACAATGTAATCAAAAATTTCAACATTTCTTAGGAAATTCTCTCATTTATTTAGCTTAATTCTTTCAAGGGCATAATGTGATTACTTCATTGATTTGAAAAAAAATTGAAGATCATCGTTCATCTACCAAAGTCCTTGTTTCCTATTGTACACTAGCTTAATGAATCAAGTATGGTCATAGACATCATCTATGCTATGGAAATAGAGATTCAAGGTTCATCTAGATAATTCAATATTGATTGCTATGGATTTTTACACATTAGAAAATAGTCAAACGTCACGATCATAATCATAATTACTTATAAACTAATAAACACAAATTTGGATATCACCAATTTATTGTCAGACTACAAGTGACTTGCTTTGATTCCAACCCAAATAATAGTCCTACCTTTCCCCTTAACTACTACCCTCATGATGGGATATTTAGTTTTTGATATGCGCTTAACCCAGTGATTATATTAGAATATGTGTAGTTTACTTGTGGCTAGAATAACCATTGATTAACTTATATAATCTATTATAGAGTTTTATATAGGTCGCTAAGTTGTCTTTTGTGGTATTCAAGGCATAAGTATAGTATATATATGAGCTAGTAGTTAATTTATGATCACCATATTGTGAATTGTGTTTGCACTAGAGAACTATGGATGTTTTCCCCCTAGAAGTGGCTTATTGCTCTCAAGTATTGTCAAGTATTTGTAGAAAATTTCCTATTGTGTTTCTCTTGTGCAAGTTTTTTCATTAAAATTGGTATTAGAGCATGATCTCAACACCTGAAAGTAAGAAACAAGGAAATTTTAAATTCAAAAGGTCAAATTTTAAAGCACAAATCTCTCTCAATTTGTCATTTTTTAAAAAAATTGGTAGGTTGATTAAAGGCATATTGAAGCTTACTGCAATCCAAATTTGAGGTCATTTGGAGTAGATTTAAATAATTTATTTTAAAATTTGGGTTTCCACCAAATTTCCTCCCATGGTTGCAAACCAAGTATTTTTTAATAAATTATGGAGGATTTGAACAAGGGAACATTGATCCAAATATAGTCCTAATTTGAACTCATTTTGAGTAATTTAATTACAATTTTAAGTTTTTTCAAAAATTCACTATATGGCTAGTTTTTGTTATTTTTATATGTGTTTACAATTTTGAAATGCTTAGAAAAATCATTAAGGGTCTAATCTTGAAATTTTAATTTTGTGGCAAAAAATTCTCAAATCATCTCATCAAGTTTTGGTCAAAAAAAAGAATTACACTTTTTACTAGCAAATCTCAACATGGTAGGACCATTAACTAGGGGTAGGAATAAGAATTCATACACACTAGGAAAGATTCATAAAAAAGGGAACACAAACTTGGATTTTTGATTAGATGGGTTCTTAGTTATAACTCTTGCCCACTGGATGGAAAATTTGGAAAGATAGAGGAGGATGAGCAACACTTGCAAGGAAAATTGGTTGTCATGGAAGGAGACATATCCAACATTAATAACACTATTAGCTATCAATTAATTTATTAGGAATCAATCAAGGTGGATCATCTAAGCCAACCAATCGAGATCCCAATGTTAGCACTCATATGAGATATTGGAACCTCTCAACAAAGATGGACATTCACAAGCTTGATGAGAAGGATCCACTAACTTGGAAAAATCAAATGATGAATATTTTTTGTAAAGAAATTCATTTGTCTCCAATGACTAGATCAATGCAAGAAAAAGGCTATCATTGTCATTTGGTTCATTTTTACAAAGGAACTACAATCACACTATAGAAAAAGGGTGCCAAACAAATACTCCAACTAGTTAGCTAAGCTATGGAAAATAAGATAAATCGAGGACTATGTTTGGCAATTCTAGAACCTATCCTTACAAGTAGAGATAATTATAGAGGAGAATGTGAATGAATTATTTCTTGGTGGGCTTAAGGATCACATCCTACATGAGGTACACATGTTTAGGTCTACGTCTCTATCTAATTCCTTTTCCCTAGCATGTAGGGTAGAAAAGAAATTCTCAAGTCCTAAAAGGTAGGGGTTCAATGGCATAAAAGAGTATCTTTAGCACAAACATTCCCTCAACCCAATAGATTGACTCCTCAACAAATAGAAGAAAAAAGGACAAACTGTTATGTTTTAACTATAATAGAAAATAAATGGAGGGAATTAACGTGCTCAAAATATTTTTTTCTACATTAAAGAGCCTAATGAAGAAGATGATGAAGAAATATTAGAGTTCAAAAATGATCCAAGTGGGGAATCAACAGATACCCAACTAACTATTTCTAATGCTTGTAACAAAAATATGTTATCCAATAAAGATTTAATGAGTGAACATTATGGAAATAACGTAGTACACAATTGATACCAATCCTAAGGAATTTGAGAACCAAGGATAAGGAAAAAGTATGTTTCCCAACATCTTTAACCTTTCCTAGAGGATGACATTTTGATTGAGTTCAAGATTGAGTGCGTTGAAGTGATAGGCATTAGATATGTGAAATTGTTCTCACAAGTTTCTTGTAGTTGCAAGATATGGTAAGATACCTTGAATATGAGACATAACATCTTCATGAGCTAGAGAAGTATCATACTACAGAAAAGGATCATCCAAAACCTATACTCATCAGCTCATCTATGTTGAAATTTTAATAAAAGGATTGTTCCTATCTACTTGAGCTTGGGATCTTCATGAAAATATTCTAGAGGATTTAAATATATGAGTAGTTGTGGTTATAACCCCTACTCAAATGGACTTAGAATATTATTTTTCCCATAGTGTCAATAGCTTCACTTCACCAATATGTTATGTCTATAGGTTGGTAGGTAGGTAATGTTGTCTTTTCCATGTATTCATGATGTTGCAACATTTTCCCTTTCTAGTGATTTTTTTGTTTATTATTTTATTTTAGGTGTATTTAAATTAGACATTATCTATCAAGCTTGAATTTATTTCCCAAAGATAAGACACTGTCCTAAATATATTTTAGATATTCTAACATTCTCATATGCCCCAAGCATGTTTCATAGTCCCTAAAAAGAGCTATTGACATGAAAAAAGTTATGAGAGGCAATATTTTAGCCAATAATCATGATTATCTTTCTTGTCTAGGCCTTCAAGTTGTTATATGTTAGTATTTTTCTTCACTAATAGTGTTTGAAGGATCCTTTATCCCTATGGGTAAATATCACCAATGAGGAAATCAATTTGAAGATATCCAACATAGAAAGTGCAAGAAAATGTTTTGGATTTAATACATAATACTAGCAATAGAGGCAATATCTAAAAGTGGCAAAGAAGGGTACAAGGAAGAATGAGGTTGAGAGAAATAATATGGTGCACAAATTTAGTGGTTGATGCCAAATAAATTTCCTATAATGCACATATAGTAAAAAGTACATCTTTCCAATAGGAAATTATCATCACAAAAAATCCAATTTTGAGTGTTGTTACATCCCACTTGTGCCCTAGCTATTTTGATGTTGTGTCCTAGCTATTTTGATGTTATGCCTTAGATATTTTGGAATTGTACCCTAATATCTTGATGTCATTTTCAAGCATGAATATATATATGTCATTAATTAGCTTGTTGAATGGAGATATACAATTTATATATAATTAGTTTAAAATAAGTTCATTTGATAGATGTTTTCATGTTTACATAGAAGAAAATGAAAAGATATAATGAGATATTGAATTAACTACTTGTTTTTGACCTAGTAGTTGCAAGAAATATCACCTTTGAGGAGGGAGGAAAAGTATCATCAAGTACGAGGGGTAATGAAAGAGAAGCCTAGTGCCATCTGAAACCTAATTTGTAAGTTGTGACTGTAATTTGAGTAGGTGTGGAACCACAAGTTTAGAGTTGTCAAGTAAACCACACGGTCGACCCTAGGTGTTAGGATTACCTAACCTATGTTGTTGGTCATATAGCATCACCTTATTTTTTCTTTTGAATTTAAAATTAAAATTTAATCTTTAATGGACCTTGAAGTTTGGATTTTCTTTGGCGAAATTCTAATTGGCTCTCAAAAATATTTATTTTTTATTTAATTGATCAAATATAAGGGAATTAAACTTAATATCTTCCAATAATGTCAAAATGCATATTATACTAAGGGAATGGATGTAATTATAAAATATGTTCATATTAAAAAAGAAAATCATAAATTGTTTTATTACTAAAATTTAAAAAGCATAATCCTTACACAATTATATGGGGGCAAGTAATTTATATTTATCAACCCAAATATAACATTTATCAACCCGAATATAATATTTATCAACTTGAATATAATATTAAAGTAAATAAATCACTTAATACAATATTTTAATCTCTCGGCTTTTTCATTCGAATAAAGTTTGTAAATCAAAAATTTCTAGAGGATCGTGGAAGTAGCGACAATAGTGTGATGGACACTTCAGACGTGGGAGAGGTAAAAATCGAGCTTGTTATTTCTTCTAGAGATATTTTCATCTCTTCACACAACCATTTCTTGGGATTTATTGGGATTTTCTTAGGAAAATGCTTTAGGATATCATTTTTTTCTAGCTTGCTTTCTGGGGGGGTTGGCAGACAGGAGAAAGAAGCTAGTCTGAATGAAGTAGGTGGATATCGAGCTAGAACCAATGGAACTTGGTTGAAGTAGAGTCATACGTTGAGGAGTGTTGGATGCATTTTTTACTTTTCAAGTCCTCTAGAGGAAGAATTTGCAATGACCAGTGTTGCAATTTGAAGACAAAAGCAGTAGCCGCTCTCTTATTGTGCCAAGTCTAAGCACAGGCATGTCTCTTTCTTGTGTTTTTGGTAGTCTTTTACCTATGTCAAATGTGAGAAAATGTTATGTCAAACCAATTAGCTACAAGTATGACTAGACAAGATGAAAGAAAGATTATGATAAATTAAACAAATCAATCACAGGAAGGATTAGTTGCACGTTTCTCATCCATGTAAATCTTTCTTTGTTTTTTTCCTAAGTTCTTTCTTATTTGTATAGCATTTAAGATGAAATTATAGGTTTTCTTGAGAATAGATATACTATATTTCTTCTTGAGATTGACTCTTAATTTTCTTTCCTAAACTCCTCTACATTGCATAAGACTAATTACGAGTTCTTGGACTATATGTGTTAAATGACTCCTTAGTCCATTAAATGGCGGACATCAAAACCCCACCCTAGTAACTCGTATCAATAACATAGAATTTTGAGTAGGAGTTTCATTTTCCTAGAATAAGAAAGGCTATCTTATTTTGAATGAGTTAAACCCTTTGAACTGAATGTTTTTTTGGGGATTTCTTCCATGCACACCATGACTATTTCTAAGAACTCTTGATGATTAACTAGAGTGTTTTAAACTAAAAAATCTTAATTATAAGTTATTACAATAATGAGCAATTAGGTGCGATATGAGGCAAGTATGCTCTCATAGTGAAGGATCGAATCCTTGCTACCCATATGCTAAGAAGGTTGTAAATTAAGTTGAGTTTTTGAAAAATAGCTTGTCTCACTTGTAAGCATAAAATGATACCTTCATGAGTCAGTATGTAGTAGCATAAGAGATATACATGAAGGTTTATTTTCATTATGACTTCTTGCCGAGTAGGGTGATAAACTTGAATACATGACTTCACTGTGTCATGTTGCACTTATTTAAAAACCTTGGCCAAGGTGATGCTACTACCTATTAGTGTCAGTCAATTGTTTGTTGTCCCAGATATGCACCTCAATCAGAGGTCATACTAGTTAGGAGTTTCCTATAGCATATGACCGACTAGGGAATGTGTAGGGCCAAACACCAGTCTCAGATGGCATTAGAATCTCTTTGATTACTTCTTTGTGAAGGGTCAAGCATTTCCAATAGGAAATTGCACGGGGGACGAGTAAGTCCATGGATGGGAAGAAAAGCACCTTGATGATATTTTTCCTCCTTAGTTTCAGCAGTAAAAGATGGTTAAAGTTCTAGATGGATTAGACATAATTCAAGGAACACTTTAATCTCAAACTCTTTGTATTTATGCAATGGATATTTACTTTAAAAAATTTCCTTTCTTTTATCTTTCATTCATTTCAAATTGAATCAGCTTAAAGATCATGTTCTTTCTTTCAAAAAAAAAAAATTGCTGCTCTATATTAGTTTATTCATGTTTTTCAAATTATGCAAGTTTATATCTAAATTAAATGTTGCAGTTATATTTGTTGTTTAGTTTTTTTATGTTACATATGGTATCAGAGAAACTGGGTTCAACACTGAACCTAGGGCTTGTCACCATAAGAAAATTAGAAGTAATAAAACTGAAACAAAGCATTTTTTTTCCAAGATGTGGATTCATACCACTAAATGTAAAAGAGCTCAACATTTAGTTTATCCTTAGCTTTGGAGAGTAACAAGTTTGAAACATGATTATGCATGCCGCACTCCACCCTTTGATAACAAAACCCTAGTTGATGCACTTAAATGACTCAAAAGAGAAAGACAATCTTGGACAACTTCAAGAAGAGAAGAATGAGAACAACCATCATGGAAAATAGGATACCTAAAACTAAAAACAAATCTATAACTCTTCTTGTAAACATAAATGAGTCTAATGACTCGAAGGAACTTTGTGTACCCACTCTGGGTTATTGACTAATTCATTATTCCATGTTAGAAGGGCAGGAAGAGCTCATAACTAGAATTGACAATAGCTCTTCGATAAGGGCTTTGTGATGTAAATATTGTAAAACAAATGTAGTGCTAATTAAATATAAATTTTGTTGTGTGTAAGCTTGAATTAAATGTATGAAAGTTAATAATGTAATAAAGAGACTAAAATGATGTTTATTTAATAGGTTAATTAATTAACGTAAAGATGTCTCATATGCAAGAAGGTGGAGGGGAAATTGGACCCCCAAAGACTCCTACATCCAAATTAGACAAGCTTTTACTCATGATACAAGACACCCAAGCTAGTCTCCGACATTTGGAGCAAAGGGAAGATAGACACACAAGAACTTAAAATGAGGAGCATGGGTCTTAGTTTGGAGACATAAATACTGAAATGGACCCCACACATCAAACTAGCAGTGAAGTACATTTTCCTAGTTTAGTAAAGATAAAACAATATGTAGTGTCATTTGTGACAACATGAAAAAGATTAAACCACCCCAATATGACATATTTGAGGCTGGTGGTGCCACTAAGGCATGGTTAACTAGAATGGAAAAATATTTTGAAATTGGGATTATATTAAGAATACGAAAGTAGTATGGGGGGCTTGCTAGCTGACAGGAGAAACTATCAGTTGGTGGGAAAAAAAAAAAGTTGAATGAGGCTTGACGTCTGCCAATGTGATATGGGAGCAGTTTGTAGAAATTTTTAGGCAATTTTGGATATCTCAATTATTTTTTGAGCATAAATTGACAAACTTTCAAGAATTGAAACAAGGGAAACTTTTTGTACATGCTTGCCAAGAGAAATTTACCCATTTGCTCAAGTGTGTTCCTCAATTTCAAAAAGATGAAAAGTACAAAATTAGAAATTTTATTATGGGTCTCAACAATTGTATAGGTGGGTTTGTAGATGTATTGGCTCCTACTACTATGAATGAAGCCTATGAGAAGGTTGTAAGACACAAACAAAATCTCAAAAAGGATGACTCCATTAGGAATAGGAACATAAAGAGGAGAAATTGGTCACAAAATTCCCTTTCATTTAATAAGAAAGGAGGTTACTTTGGGTCCAAGAACATAAATGCAAAAGGGTTTAAAGGAGGTCGTCAGGACAATCAAGGAGATAAGAGGGGTTTTGATCAATCCAAAAGAGACAATGAGGAAAATAATAGAGGAACTAAAAATAAAGGACCTCCAGGGGGATGTTATACATGTGGAGGCAAGCATTATACCAACTAGTACCCATAAGAAGTTAGGGGGGACAACAACAAAGGAACCCTTTACCTCCATAGCAAACAACATTTTAGCAAAGAATCCATGTAGCGGTGGACAAAAGACAAGTAGAATATTAGTTTACCCCGATATAGACTCTAGGTATGCTATATGGAAACCCCATAACTGTACTCATAGACACCAGAGCTACAAAAAATTTCATTTCTCCTAAGTTTCTAAGTAAGCTTCCTAAAAGAGCAAGATTTACGGCTAACTCGTGGATGGTTGAGTATGCCAACCAGTTGAGAGCTCAAGGAGAGCAGTGTTTGTTTAAGGTCAAGGTTGAGTTCCAAGCCTTACCACCAAAGTAGATTTATATGTAGCACCCCTTGGCACCTAGGATATCATTCTAGGTATGAATTGGTTGGGAAAACATAAATCCAAGGTTAATTGCTATGAAAAAATAGTTGAGTGCGAGGATAACCTAGGAAATAAAGTATTTGTGCAAGGCACTCATCAAGAGAGTAAGTTGCAAAAACTCTCCACTATATAATTAAAGCAAAGTGGAAGGAAGAGTTGTTAGATCTTCGTAGTAAAAATGGAGGAAATTAATGAGAACAAAGAAATTGCTTACCATGATGACCTAATGTTTTATGAAACTAGCTATCTCCAAGGGGAAAGATCAACGAAATATGAGAAATCAAAGGAATCCTTTGAAGAAAAATATCCTTATCTTCGAGGTTATCAAGGTGTATTTCCTTAAGAGTTACCCAGGTTACCACCAAAAAGGATATTTGACTTCTCCATTGAGTTAGTACTAGGAGCAACCCCAGTGTCGAAAGCTCCCTACCATATGACAACTGTGGAACTTATGGAATTAAAATCCTAATTACAAGAATTACTAAGCAAAGGATTGATTAGACCTAGTGTGTCACCATGGGGGGCATCGGTTATATTTGTTAAGAAAAAGGATGGAACCCTTCATCTCTACATAGATTATAGAATGCTAAACAAGTTAACTATCAAAAACAAGTACCCTCTACCTTGCATCAATGATTTGTTTGATCAAATGTGCGAAGCAGCAATTTTCTCTAAAATAGATCTACGGTCAAGGTATCACTAGTTAAGGCTTAGAGATGAAGATATCCACAAAATACTCTTTAGGAATCGTTATGGGAATTACGATTTCATGATATTACCATTTGGGCTTACTAATTCCCCAGCTACATTTATGAACCTGATGAACAACATGTTCCATGACTACTTGGATAAGGTTATTTTGGTATTCCTAGATAATATTCTAATCTACTCTAAGAATGAAGAAGAACATAATCAACATTTGCAAATTGTTTTACAATGCTTGCACAAAAACAAGTTATATGGGAAGTTATCCAAATTCACTTTCTTTCAAAAGAAAGTATAATACCTAGGTCATATCATCTTAGAAAAAGGTATTGTTGTAGATCTAGCTAAAATAAAGGCTATAATAGAATGGCTTGCCCCCAAGAATGTGTATGAAGTAAGAAGCTTTATGAGCTTAGCAGGCTACTATAAGAAATTTGTAATGAACTTCTCGTGTATAGCATACCCAATCACATCACTCCAAAGAAAAGGGAAAAGTTTTGTATGGACAAAAAAATGTCATAAAGCATTTGAGCTCTTTAAGGAGAAACTAATCATGACACCAATATTAAAAGTACCAAACCTTGAGGGGAAATTTTTGGCAGTAACTGATGCATCAAGGGAAGGACTAGGTGGGTACTAATGCAAAATGGGCATGTAATAGCCTATGAATCTAGGAAACTCAAAAGTAATGAACAGAACTATGCACCACATGATTTGGAGCTCGTTGCTATAGTGCATGCTTTACAAATGTGGCATCACTACCTGCTAGGAAAACCATTTGAGCTTTGATTATATCATTAGGGGTTGAAATACATATTTACTCAACCTAATCTCAATGTGATGCAAAGACGATGGTTGGAATTAATCTCATACTATGATTTTGACATTAACTACATTAAAGGGAAAGAAAATCGGGTAGCAGATGCTTTGAGCCATTGACGACATATTAATGTGGTAACCAAAATGCATTCAAATTTTAGAAACCATGTGCTTCATCAACTAAATGATGACAAATATTACCAATAGGTAAAGATAGCTCTACAACTTAATCCTCAAGATCCAAGGTATGAGGGGTTCATAATAGAAAACGACGGGTTACTAAGGTATCAAAGTAGAGTGTATATACCTGAAAACACCAAACTTAGAAATTTGATTTGGAAAGAAGTGCACTTTACACCATATTTCAGACATCCTGGGGTTACTAAACTTTTGGCATATATTAAACTTCTATATTTCTGGAAGGGAATGCAAAAAGATGTGGCAAGATTTGTGGCAAGTTGTTTAGAGTGCCAGAGAGTTCAGGTTGAACATCAACACCCTATAGGATTGTTGCAACCCAACACAATAATTGATTGGAAATGGTAGATAATCAGTATGGACTTCATCCAAGGATTTTCTATGTCTAGAAACAAACATAATGCCATATTGGTAGTAGTAGATAGACTTACCAAAGTAGCACACTTCATACCAGGAAACTTAATAGATGGTGCACCAAATATTTCCTATAAATTTTTGCAAGAAGTATTTTGATTGCATGGCATACCCAAGAAAATAATATCCAATAGGGATGCTAGAATGGCATCTAGATTTTGGAAAACTATGTTTACAACCCTGGGTACGCAGTTGAACATTAGTTCTACCTACCATCCTGAAACTGATGGTCAAACCAAAAGGGTCAATGAGATACTAGAGGATCTTCTCTGAATGTACTACATGGATCAACAATACAAATGGGAGGACTATCTTCCCTTAGTTGAGTTTTCTTATAACAAATTTTATAGGTCATCAATAAAAATGGCACCATTTGAGGCACTATATGAAAGGAGGTGTAGAAATCCTATCAGCTAAGATAAGTTGGAAGATAGGATAACCCTTGGTCCAGAAATGCTCTTAGAAGGAAGAGCAAGTAAATTTGATTAGAAAAAGGTTATCAGAAACTAGAACGATCGACAAAAAAGCTATGCAGATGCAAAGCTAACTCCTAGACAATTTGAAGTGGGAGAGAAAGTGCTTCTTTGCATCAAACCTCATAAAAGTGCCATAAAATTTGGAAAATCAACCAAACTTGCACCCCGATATGTTGGACCATTTGAAGTCCTAGAAGTTATCAATCTAGTTGCTTATAAAATTGCTCTACCACTAGTTGTCACCCACTTGCATGATGTTTTCCATGTTTCGTATCTTAAAAAAGTATGTGTCTAATTTTGTACATTTAATTGATTGGAATTCTTTATAGGTACAGGACCCAAGGGTAGTCATGATTGAGCCAATCAAGGTACTCAAGGTACATAAGCAACACTTACATAACAGAGAAGTTTCCCAGTGTAAGGTCCAGTGGGACTAGTACTTGGAAGACAATGCCACTTGGGAGGACTTCAATGAAATGCATCAAAAATTTCCCCATCTATTTAATGTTTATAACAGTTGAACTTCTTTTATTATGTTTGGATAAACAATGAAAACTTTTGTTACTTATATGATACTATAATCATCGAGGACGATAATTCACAAGGGGAAGGATATGTTACATCCCACTTGTGCCCTAACTATTTTGATGTTGTGCCCTAGATATTTTGATGTTGTGCCCTAAATATTCTAGAATTGTACCCTAGTATCTTGATGTCATTTCTCAAGCATGAATATGTATATGTGTGTGTGTGTGTGTGTGTGTGTGTGTGTGTGTGTGTGTGTGTGTGTGTGTGTGTGTGTGTGTGTGTGTGTGTGTGTGTGTGTGTGTGTTGTTAATTAGCTTGTTGATTGGAGATATAAAATGTATATATATAAGTGGTTTAAATAAGTTCATTTGATAGATGTTTTCATGTTTACATAGAAGCATATGCAAAGATGTAATGAGATATCAGACTAACTACTTATTTTTTACCTAGTGGTTGCAAGAAATATCACCTCCAAGGAGGGAGGAAAAGTATCATTAGGTACGAGGGGTAATGGAAGAGAAGTCTAGTGCCATCTAAAACCTAATCTATAAATTGTGACTATCATTTGAGTAGGTGTGGAACCAAAAGTTTAGAGTTGTCAGGTAAACCACAAGGTCGACCCTAGGTGTTAGGATTACCTAACCTATGTTGTTGGTCATGTAGCATTACCTTATTATTTCTTTTGAATTTAAAATAAAAATTTAATCTTTAAGGGACCTTGAACTTTGGATTGTCTTTGGTGAAATTTTAATTGGCTCTCGAAAATATTTATTTTTTATTTAATTGATCAAATATAAGGGAATTATACTTAATATCTTTTGGTAATTTCAAAACACATATTATACTAAGGGAATGGATGTAATTATAAATAATGTTCCTATTAAAAAGTACAATCATCAATTGTTTTATTACTAAAATTTAAAAAGCATAATCCTTACGCAATTATATGGGGGCAGGCAATTTATATTTATCAACCCAAATATAATATTAAAGTATATAAATCACCGAATACAATATTTTAATCTCTTGTCTTTTTCATTTGAATAAAGTTTGTAAATCAAAAAATGTTGAGAGGATCATGGAAGTACTGGAAATAGTGTGCCAGAAACTTCGCACATGGGAGAGGTAAAACCCAAGCTTGCTATTTCTTCTAGAGATTTTTCCATCTCTTCACACAACCATTTCTTGGGATTGATTGGGGTTTGTTCAAGAAAAAGCTTTAGGATATCATTTTTTTTCTAGCTTGCTTCTGGGGGGATTGGTAGATAGGAGAAAGAATCTAGTTTAAATGAAGTAGGTGGATATTGAGCCAAAAGCAATGGAACTCGACTGAAGCAGAGTTATACGCTGAGGAGTCTTGATTGCATTTTCTACTTGTCAAGTTCTCTAGAGGTAGAATTCGCAATGACCAATGTTGCATTTTGAAGACAATATCAGGAGCCACTCTCTTATTGTGCCAAGTCTAAGCACAAACATGTCTCTTTCTTGAGTGTATGGAAGTCTTTTACCTATGTCAATTGTGAGTAAATTTTCTATCAAACCAATTAGCTGCAAGTACGACTAGACAAGATGAAAGAAAGATTATGATAAGTTGAAGAAATCAGTCATGGGAAGGAGTAGTTGCACATTTCTCATCCATGTAAATCTTTCTTTGTTTTTTTCCTAAGCTCTTGCTTATTCGTGGAGCATTTAAGATGAAATTATAGGTTTTCTTGAGAACATACATATTGTATTTCTTCTTGAGAATGACTCTTAATTTTCTTTCTTAAACTCCTCTACGTTGCACAAGACTAATTATGAGTTCTTGGACTATATGTGTAAAATGACTCCTTGGTCCATTAAATGGCAGACATCAAAACCCCACCCTAGTAACTTGTATCAATAACATAGCATTCTAAGTAGGAGTTTTGTTTTCCTAGAAGAAGAAAGGAAAACTTATTTTGAATGAGTTAAAACATTTGAATTTAATTTGCTTGGGGATTTCTTGCATGCATGCCATTACTATTTCTAAGAACTCTTGATGATTAACTAGAGCCTTTTAAACTAAAAATTCTTGATTATAAGTTATCAAAAGAATGAGTTACAGCTAGGTGTGATAGGACGTAAGTATGCTCTCATAGTGAAGGATCAAATCCTTGCTACCCATATGCTAAGAAGGTTGTAAATTAAGTTGAGTTCTTGAAAAATAGCTTGTCTCACTTGTAAGCATCAAATGATACCCTCATGTGTCAGTATGTAGTAGCATAAGAGACAAACATGAAGGTTAAATTTAATTATATGACTTCTTGTCGAGTAGGGTGATAAACTTGACTACATGACTTCAATGTGTCATGTTGCACTTATTTAAAAACCTTGGCTAAGGTGATGCTACTACCTGTTAGTGTCAATTAATTTTTTTTTGTCCCACATATGCACCCCAGTCAAAGGTCATAGTAGTTAGGAGTTTCCTATAGTGTATGATCGACTAGGGAATGTGTAGGGCCAAACACTAGTCTTAGATGACATTAGAATCTCTTCCATTACTTCTCTATGAAGGTTCAGGCCTTTCCAGTATGAAATGTCATGGGGGACTAGTAAGTCTATGGATGGGTGGTAAAGTGCCTTGATGATATTTTCCTCCTCAGTTTTAGCAATAAAAGATGGTTAAAGTTCCAGATGGATTAGACGGAATTCAAGGAACACTGTAATCTCAAACTCTCTATATCTATGCAATGGATAATTACTTTAAAAATTTTCCTTTCTGTTATCTTTCATGCATTTCAAATTTAATCAACTTAAAGATCATGTTATTTCTTTCAAAAAAAAATATTGTTGCTCTGTATCAGTTTATTCATGGTTTTCAGATTATGCAAGTTTATATTTGAATTAAATGTTGCACTTATATTAGTTGTTTAGTTTTTGTATGGTATAGTTGTGCATAATCTCATGGCCTTGCTTCAATGTTTGAGAAATTGGATCCAATTTTTAGAAAAAACTATTTTCAAAAATTTCTATTTAAGTAGGGGCTTTTTTTTTGTGGAATGGTGAGAGGGTCTCAAAAATCCAACTTTCTATATTTAGAAATTTGTTTTTAAATTTTCTTTTTTGAAAGGAATGGAAATGGATGACAAGGTTAGAAGGTGGTCAAAAGCAAGTTCACACTCTAACATAAGAAAATGGAATCCAAAAAGTAGAACTAATGAATATTGATAAAGTTCATCAAATTTAGAGGATATTGTGATAGAGTGTTCAAAAATCAAGTCTTAAGAACAAATCCCATAGGAATTGAAGGATTTCCATTTAAAAGAAAAATTTCATCAAGACATAACCATTGAGAAGTCCCAAGCATAAAAAAAATAGTTTTGAGTTATCGAATAGTGGGATCTATTAGGCATTTCATTGGATTTTTCCACACCATTTTCCCCATAATAGGAGACTCTAGCATGGTACACCAAGGAAATAATCTTGGAAAATAAAAAATTAGCTAAGTGGCAAATATTTTCACTTGTTTGCCACCAAACATGGTTGAGTTCCCAAATGTAACACCCCGTCGTGCGAACCCCAAAGGACAATTAAACAATAATTACATCACAATTTATTTTTTTTAAATGAACATAAAATACATGTAATACACATTAAGACATGACATGAATTTCATTTAAGTAGATTCATCAACACATACATCCCTTGGGGTACACGAGGAGTCATTACAAGACTGAGATCCACACATCGACAATAAAGAATACAATCCAAAGATATAATCTATAACAAAATAAACATTAACAAATATAACACATACATGATAATCATTGATAAGAAACCATATGTCTACATAAATACAACATATGCATAAATAACTTAACACATTGAATAACAATTTCCATGGCCAATATCCACACCGAGTTAACATTACATTACAGTACAATGTTCTAGAGGTACAATGATACAAAAGTGTTTCCAAACCATGAACGAAAACCATAAAACAAGAATCATGATACAAATGAAGAGATGAATACAAAGCATCATAATTGGCTCCAAGACAAGTACAACTCTGGAGTCGCTGCAACTGCACCAATCCGCACCTCTCGATCCTCGACTGGGGACCCAATGGGGTGCTTAGCATGTTCCACCCGACCATGTGAGTCCGAAGACCCACCCCCATGCTAAGGAGCTAACAAGAAAGAGACCTCAACCAAGAACATTCAAACGGGGAACCACAAGACTCAACATCATACAAAAGTATCATAAAACTCAAGGATTACAATGACATAACCAACATCCAAGAATCAACATAATAAATTAAAATCATAAATCTCATCACACAAATCAAAGCAATGACCAGTAAACAAGTACCCAAAGGATGATCATGAAATACTTCCAAATCAAACTAAATTAATGAACATAGTACAATTCCAAATTGCAACTAAACAATATAATAACATCATAACACAGTACCATAAAAGTACAAGGTCATAAATCAAATATCAATGAGATCATACGAGACCACAAAGTACACCAAAGATGCATCAAGTCAATAATCACCAACAATCTAAACCAACTCCCACAACCTACTTCCAAAGGAACACAAAAAAGTAAAACACATGGGCAACTAGGGGAGAGTGTCATCGCATAGTCCTACATGGGCTATCTTGTGCTCTTCCTCCCAACTGGAGGCGTCGGTCCCATCTATGGCTATCCTGTGCCCTTCCTCCCAACTGGAGGCGTCGGTCCATAGGGTGACTCATGTGGAGCCGTAAACCTCTCGTGAAGATGAGATCACGACCTTGCCAACCACGACCTTCTCAGCCTTCCATTAGTCTGCGAAAGCACTAATGAAGACGAGGCATCCTTTTTTTTTAATCTTATAATGATATTACTACCCAACCCTCCTAAGTTAATTATTAGGTTTTCACTTAATTACTAACTCACTCGTGGGTTATCCTGTGCCCTTCCCCTTAAGCGGGGTACCGGCCCCCACGAGGATCCACTCTCCCTAGAGACCCAACAACATCAAACCAAAAACCAAGGGTTGTACAACATAATAAGAACATTAGATCACAACAGAGAAGCATGCGAGGCATTACCCATCTCACTATAAATACATAATCAAAGTCTCAACAATTCCCGTACAACCCTTTCAAAATCATGAAATCAAAACACTTGCCACATCAAGGGCACATAAAGAGAGAGAACATCAAATGTCAATCATCTCAAGCCTCTGGAAGCCAAAAGAATGAAAACCCACAAACAAGGGTAAAGTGAAGCAACATGAGTTTTTCTCCAATAATTCCAACCCAAGGATAAAATTTCCTCAAATAAGAGAGTAAATCAGAAAAGCCATAAAAAGGGAAGATTCATCAAGACCCATCCACAAATCAAAAATGGAGTCACCTCAAATAGAAAAATGCAAAATAAAATCAACCTTTAATTCAACGAAATCACTTAATGAAACCAAAAGCCACCAACTAGGCATTCCATGAGAGACCTCGATTTCCTCCTCTCAAGATACCCGTGCAGTTGGTATACAAAAGACCTTTGAAAAAATCAACAAACATGACAACAAGATTTCCCTCGCCTCTGGAAGCCCAAAAATAAATCAAATACTCAAGGACTCATCAACAAGGGTAGACAAAGCAGTAAGAGTTTCCAATCAACTAACAACACAAATTTAATCTAAATATAAATCCTTTCAAAACCCGGGAGTAGCTCAAGAGAAATTCACACCGAGACAACACCATCAAAATTATTCTATACTCACCAACACTTCCAAGGCACCAAATTAAAGAACACCTTAAATACTCAACCACTCACAACTCCACCAAACACTCGCATAATAAACAACAACCAAAAATTCAAACAAGAACAATATTTAATAGCCAATCAATTAACAACCAGAACTAAATGACTTTACAACTTACCCATCTAAATTACCCAATTAACTAAAAAAAATTATGATAACCATCACAAGTATTCTAAAAGACTTATCCATAAAGAGAACTTACAAATCAACCATTAAATGAATATAAAGGAAGTCAATTTTCAAAAGATTAAAATCCCATTTCACCAATAAACTATCCAATTCAACAATATCCTAATCAATCTCTAACCATGCCCATACATTTAAATTTCCCCTTTCATTTATCAACACAATTGAAAGCTACTTAATAATTGGGTAGTTAACTCATTATCATTTCATAACTACTTATGTTCAAAACATTATCTCCTTTCACCATACTAACTTAACACTCACTTCCAATATTTAAATTAATTGTGAAAACCACTTAAGACCAATTGTTTATACTTTAAAATGACAATAATAACAATACTCTAATTACTTAAACTACGTATTAGAACTTACCACCTTAAGATCTTAAATCTATCTAAATAAATTCCCACACATAAATACCTTTTAAAACCACTACATCTTTATATATTTTAATTCTTTTTAAGGAGGGAATGTAAAAAGAGAATAGATCTGTTCTAAGAATCGAACAAGTCTACAAGACTCAACCTCATAAAAAGATAACTTATTTAATTCCAAAATAAATTCCATTTCCACAATATACATTGTCCCGAACCCAACAATTCTACAAGACTTAACTTCATAAAAAGATAACTTATTCGATTCTATGTTAAATTCTATTTCCACCCTATACACGTTTAAAAATAAGAATTAAACAATCAATGCTGATATATATATATATATATATATATATATATATATATATATATATATATATATATATATTCACGATTTGCCTTTTCACTATATCATCCCATCAAGTTTATAATTTAACAAATTAATAGAAATTCCTTTCACATTTCCACTCTAATAAAATTTTGCTCATACCAGAAAGTGAAACAATCTGTTTACAGACATAATTTAATTAAATAAATATAACAAAGAAATTGTGACATAAAATATAATTAAATTAAATAATAAATATATGATATATATATATATATATATAAATGCATATATTAAAAATCAAAACACAAATTTTCGTTTAAAAGAAAAGTAAAGCACGTATTTTATAGTTTATATTTTGTTTTTTGAATGGGCATGGGCTATCAAAAGCCACGGGGTTTACACCCGGTTGCGGACAGTCTACGGACTGTTCGCGACAGTCCATAGGACTGCCGTGGATAGTCCGTAGACTGCCGCACGGGTGCCAACCCCAGCTGGGTGGTGGGTACGGCTGAGGCCGAACCACCACTCAGTCGGTGGTTTATTAATATCAAACAACATAAAATAAACCGACGGAATTCGGCAAGTTTCAAAAATAATTAAATTTACATTCAACATTTGTAAATGTATATATAAATATATGTGGGTATATATATATAGATATATATATATATGTATATCTCAAATATACTATATATATATATACATATATATATTGTATTTTGAATACTTCGAAAATAGAGAAGGATAAACACTGTACAATTTTTCTGTCCATGATTATATATAAACAAGAATATACACAACCTAGTTTTCCCAGTAAAGAGATTATCCTTAAGTTGAGTTATTATATTTTCCAGACAAAGCTACAGTACTACTGATTATTTCCAGAATTCCAATCATAGTTTCATTTAATAATCAACAGTAAAAACCCAACAAATAATTTCATTTAAATAAACAACAGTCCCAAGCTCCCAGAAATTTCAATCTAATAATTGACAATCCAGAACCCAACCAAATTCCATTTTAACAAACAACAATCCCGATCCCCAGTTAAATTTCCATTGATTAAACAACAACCCAATAGATTTTCTTTCCACAAACATTTGAATTCCAACCCTAGATGAAAATTTCATACACAGCGAAATAGTTTCTATCAATTTCTATTTTATTTGATGCTACAACAAATAAATAATAAAAAGAAAAAAATGAAAAGAACTTGGCGTCCTGTGTTTGAAGAAGATTTGTAGAAGCTTTATCCCTCTTGCCGATCCAATCCTCCGTTAACGATTGTTTCCAGCAGTAGCTCCAAGATCATCCCTCAACTTAAATCTTATTCCTCAATGAATTCACCGGAATAATAATAGAAAATAATGCAATACTATATCAGAAAAATGACTGCCAGATCTCTACAAAATTTGTTGGAAAGAGAATGCCACCCCCTACCAACAAAAATCCCCTAAATAAAATCACACACAAAAAGTCTCTTCCATTTCCTCTTCCTGTGGATACCAAAAGTCACTTCTCCAAAAATAAAATTTAAATACATTCAAATCCACAAAATTGAGCTTTTCTTGTTTTAAAACACTTCAGCTTCCTATCTCCTTAACCATTTAAATTTCTTATTATAATAATTATCTTTTCAAGATTATTTTGTTCATAATTATTATTAACTTCAATTTAACACAACAATTTAAATCAATTTATCTAATAATATCACTTTTACTTTTACGAATTAGTTTAATTTGATCATTTGTTCTAAATCATTTGATTTGATTTAATTGATTATTATTTTAATTTCTAATCGTATTTTAAATAACCTTGCAAATCACCTATGATTTAATTAGTTATTTAAACATGACTACAAACCC
>VDFB02271358.1:418362044-418431558 GCA_007258455.2 Sequoia sempervirens | reverse complement strand
CATTTGCTTGAATGTTTCTAAAACCTTAGGTTTTAGCATATCTATTTGAGGCATTATGTCAAATAGTGCATGTGCCTTATCCAAGCTTCCACATTTTGCATACATGTCTACCAAGGCACCTACAACTACAATGTATCTGGTAAAATTCCCCCTGCCTTGATGATTTGATTGATGTTTGTACCTTGTTCCAAAGCTCCCATTTTGGCACAGGCAGAGAAAAGGTTGTGGAATTTGACTTTACAGCTGTCAATTGCATTTTCTCAATAAAGTTTCTAAAGCCTTTTCAACAAACCTATTTGCTTCAACAAACTCTCCCTATTTAGTTCAAGAAAGTAACTTTGTGTCATAGAGTTTTTTTCATCACCATGTTTGGTAAAATATAATGAAATTAATATATTAACTTAACCATTGATGTTTGTTACATTGTACAATTCTAAAATTTTGATGTATGGACTTAAACTTGTAAAATTCAAATATTTTATTATTGTAATAAAATTTCCATAATGTTTGTACATAGAATGTTTGTAATGTTGTTTAGCAAGGATTACAAGATATTTTTTAAGTACAAGCTTAAGTTTAAATTTTGCAAGAAAGCTAAATTGAAATCAAAATTATATGTTTTGAGGCAATGCATATAAGACACCCATACAAAATAGTACAAAAGAAAGAGAAAAAATGTAAAGAATTCACTTGTAACCTATACACGAGCATTAAGATTTTGAAATTTAACATAAAGAATAATAAGATTTATATTAAATACATGAGGCTATTATATAATATCAAAAAATACTATTTTAAAGTTTAAATTTATATTTTAATTAAGGGTAAATACTTTTTGTTGGATTTATGAATTAGAAATAGAAATTTTGAAAGGTCCCCACCCTTTTACACAGACCAATAAAGAGACAATAAAGGATCAATCATATTGACATGGAACAACAACAAGAAAAATATAGTTGTAAGTTAGAAAAATAACATCCAATTAGAAATACTCCACCAATAGTGGCAATGTATCTAATAAAGACTGTCGTTTTCCCAAAAACATTAATAGATCTATCATTTCACAACAACTTGAATCCAAAATTCTTCAAGGAACTATATCTTATTGTCAACCTTATCCTTTTCCATGAATGAACCTAGTTCCTTTCTAATGGAGTTTCCATCTTTAGTTTCCAAACTTGAGACCAAAGGGAATATAAAGGGTTCCTATAATCTTCTAAACTTTAACCTTCTTCATATTTTTAAATTTTTAGAAGGAATACCAAGAGGTGAATGTTGCAATTCAAGAGAATGGTAGAGGCAATGAACTCCAACTAATCCATCTCTAACATGATTCTTGTCTCTACCAATCTCCTCTAAATTTCTCTTGATAAGATCTTCTAAATTAGTCATGTCTAGAAGAGGACCAACCACCCCTTGATTATGCCCAAAGGAAGCCTCAACCAAGTCCTAAGGTAAACAAGGCTCCATCTCATCCTTAAGCATTTTTTTCAACCTTTCCTTCCTCTAAATTTCCTACACCTATAAAAATACATAGCTAGACACATGACAATGGTGAAAACACAAGAAAATCCTATAGCATGACATGTTGAACTCAAATAACCAAATTCAAAAATAATTTAATTTATAAGTATAAATAGTTTGATGGTAGAAACTTTATACATATAAAAATATGATAAATGTGTGATTATTTTTATTTCCAATCTATAACTTTTTGATGTGCTTGGATATATAATTGAGATGATTCACTCATAATGAAATGATAAAAAATTAGTATGTATCAAAGAAATATTTCTGAGACATCAAGCTACCATTCTACATAACTCTCATGGAAATAAGAATATTATTTTATTTTAACTAAATAAATTGTGTGTACTCTATCTTGAATTACTAATTAATTTTGAATTATATACTTATAATTTAAAATAAAAGCATCCTTTGTAACATAGAATAGATAGGTTAATTAATGAAATAAAATATGTTTTTATATTAAGAAAAATTTACAAATATATGGAACTCATATGAGAAATTGACTAAGACAACATTGTGTGATAATTAAGATGAGAATAATTTATATACCTTCTTTCAATAATTAACATTATAAATTAATACATGGCTCATATTGTATAATCACACTAGAAACCAACAATGGAAGATTGAGAGTCTCAACTAAGAATTCCACCTTATAGATCATATTCATACTAGAAGCCAACAACTAAAGACCAAATTTCATAAATAAAGTTCATGTGTTATATATCATGCCTTTGAGGGGTCCACAAGTACCATGAGCCTTTTGATATCATTCTCCATCTAAATGCATCCATTCCAAGACCATTGGGAGGTGGGTATCCCAAGTTCCTTAATTTCTTGTAGAAATTTAATCAAGAGTAGGACATTGTGACTTTGGCATGTAAATTTAAATCTAAATGTGCATCCAAAAAATACAAATTAATAACTAAATTTAATTCAAAAAGTGGTCCATCTATGACCTATAAACTTCTCGAAGATGTCATTCCCATAAATGATAAATTAAAAGTTAAGTTATGACCTTCACCAAAATGACATGAAATTATCTTTCTAATATGTCATATTTGCATAAATCCCTCAAAGAAATTTTTTAACTAATTTTAAACACTCAAACAAATAATGGTATAGATTAAAATTCTTGTCTTTATCCTACATTTGGGTCATGTTTGTTTAGATTTACTATCATAATTATAAGTTGTATAAATTGTTATTATATATTTTTTAACATATATAAAATGTATGGTTGGATTAGTGAGATATTTATAACAAGTATGCAATATGAAGTCAAACTTTATTAGATTTGATTCTTAATAAATAAATTTTAATGATTAAATTTATAGCTTTATGCAATCTATAAGTTTAAATAGTTTGATGGTATCTAAACTTTATACATATAAAAATATGATAAATGTGTGATTATTTTTCTTTCCAATCTATAATTTTTTGATGTTCTTGGCTATATAATTGAGATGATTCATTCATAACGTAATGATAAAATTCATCCTCATATGGAGGATTTTATATTATCTTCCATTAAATTCATCCTCTTTATGATATTCTTATGGAATATTGATATTCTACTGTGAATTCTTAATTTTAGACATATATTAACTAGATAAATTTAGGTTCAATGAAGGCAATAGAATTTTTTTTCACTTACATAATCCTATTTTGAAGCTCATTTATGTTAACAACTATTAAATTCAAAGATATTTTTATCCCCAATTATTTTCAAATAATTTTACTCCAATCTTTGTGTAGACACGCAAAATTAGCATTATGCATAATCATATTCCATTCAACAAATAAATCAAGTTTATTTATCAATCTCCTAAAGTCATCAGCTTAAATCAAAAAAATCAAACTTGATCCTATCATCATCCCATTAATTAAATAAATCAAACATTTATTTAATTAAATCCAATTCATATTTCTCCTTTTCTAGTTTAAATAAATCAAGTATTTAAGTCATAGAGGTCAAACATCCTAATCATCATTAATTTAATCTAACCATGATTAAATGCTAATCCTAACCACTTGCATTCTCTAGATTTTGCCACTTGCACAAATAAATCAATTTATTGATTTATTAAAATCATCATTTTTACTCAACATGGCATCCATGAGGAATATTCCATCAAGTTTGAATTCAAAACCAAGTGGGCATGTACATCCAACAAAGCAATTAATAAACTCTTACATGTCCCCCACTCAGCATTTACTCTCAAATTTGAATTTGAATTTTCCCCCTCTTGGGCACATTTCCCAAATCTTGCACATGCATCAACCACTCACCACTTGATAAGTTTCTTCCTCTCATGTATCCAATCTTAGTCCCACATCCTCCATGTTTGGCACTCCTAGCATTTGAAAATCTTTAAATAGAGGCTTTATTCATCATCAAATCCTCCACAATTTCATCTTCAAATCATATGCAAAGTCACTCTCCTTGAGAACTGACTTTTCCCATCTTCATATCACATTCATAGCAATTTCATCATTTAGCTTAGCTTGATCAAGGATTGGGAAAGGGCTATTTTCAACAATAGCACCAATCCACTATGAGATATAATCTGCACCATGTTTCATTATATGCTTTCAATTTATCTATTTAGATCTTTGTTGCTTTGATGGCATTATTAGCATTTGGAGTTATTTCATAGGGATGTTGTTATTTGCTTTGTTTTAAACTAACATGCTAATGTGTGTTGTTTGTTTTGAGAAAAATGCAGATTTCACCATCTACATATGGTGCTAGGAGGGCAATAAATCAACTATAGACATACATAGTTTAAATTTTGTGTTGACATACAAAAATGCGATTGTTTATGTTTTCTTTTCTTGTTTGAACTGTAGAAATTGTCTCCAGCATTTAGGTGACCTAAGCATTCAAAGTTTCAGAAAAATGTAAACCTATTGCTAAAAATGTGAGAGAAATCTGTTCTAGAGATTGAAGTCATTGATTTATCAAGAGAAAGTAGCTTTTGTTTTGTTTCAAAAGACTTGAGTAGTAATTGCTCTTTATATTTCTGCATATGAATTAGTTTTTAGAGCTAATAAATCCTTTCAATCTGTGAATTTATGTGGCAAGAATAGCTCAAATCATAGTTTCCATTTCAGCACAGGTAGAAAGGCCGCTATCAAAAATTGTATTTATGCCTGCTAATCACATTTGCTTGAAAGTTTTTAAAGCATTTTCAATGAATCCAATCTGTGTGTACCAACAATCTGTGCATTCCAAGAGACTCCATCTTCTTAAGGCTTTCCATCAAAACAGTTCACACATCTTGTCTATGTCTCACTGTCACCAATACACCCTCCTTTCGATGTTGCCCTAACAATCTCTGCCTGCCTCTTGCTATAGCATTCTATTCTTAAAAGGATTTTCAAAGATGTTACAACCACATACCAAAGCATGTGAGAGGAATGCGGCACCATCAATGCATAGCAATGAATATTATTTACCTCTCCTTCCAAGCTCAAAAAAAAATTATTTATCAAGACTATAAATTTCCAAGTAATTGTTTAGGCAGTCTATCATGAGGAATGGAAGTGCCATTGTCTTGTTCAAATTCCAAAAGATTTGGGCATTAAAACATAGTTGGAGATCGAAGTCTGATAGATTCTCTTGGAGATCGAGTGTTTACTTTCATAAATTACAAACTGTCTAATCTAAAATAAATGCATGGTGCTAGCCATATTTTTATTAGTTACAGATATTTTTATTCAGATTTGTGGTGATTCCTTTTTTGGAAATATTCTGTGAAGATAAGACTCGTTGCTAATATTTTGATGCTAGCTTTTGTTTTTCTTACTTTGTTGAAGGTATTCTCATAGGGATTGAGGAGCATGAGCTCTCAATGGAAACATTGTATCTTCACACATAGAAAGACATGATCCAGCCGCCACTCACCAAATTGGATAAGAGACTACCTTTGGCCCATAAAAATACACTATTGCTGGGAGGATGCTAGACAAAGAAAGCTTGAATTTCTGTTTCGCCAAAACTACAAGTAGACACTGACCCAGATCTGTACTCCCGACTTTTTCCAGTGGATTATCACAGTTTCCTGTACCATGAAGAAAAAAATGATGATGGTACCATTCATGCAATTGTACATTGAAGATTATACATGGGAGTTTCAGCTGCATATGTTGAAAAGCTATCATGAATCAAGGGAGGTTAGCATGGAAAGTCAAAGGTAACTGGGTTTGGTCTTATCCTTACATGCTCTACCATTAAATTGTGTGACATCCAGCTGCAGCCTCAACATTGCACATCATGGCATTGAAGCTCTCAGTCCAAATTAGAAGTGAAATTTCTATACTTAGGAGAGGAAGTGGCCACACAAGGCTCTGCGCCCTTTAACCAAGATTTTTCCATCAAAGAAAGGTCGAGAGGCTGAGATGGGACAAGCAGGCTCATGATCTCCCACAAGGAGGTCTTCACAGGGGGTCAAACCTCTGGAGTAGGAATGACAACTTTGTCTACCACAATTTCTTCACAGCTAAGCACAATTGGTACGCTTTATGCACACAAATTCCTAGCTAGGCGCGTAGAATTCAGATAAGTGAAAAAGTAATAGTTATAATATTATTTGTTCCAATGAAACATCTTTGAAAATAATGCATTTAATTGTTTCATTTTATTGATTGTGATGGCATTATATGGGCAGTTTGAAAATTCTGTATGCGGGACTTTAAGAAGCCAACTCCCATTAGCGCGTAGAGTAGGTTTGTTGGATTTTTTTTAATAATAATAATCATTAAAGGTTATCTGTGCTGTCATAAACAAAATCCAGACAATATCTATATAGGGTAGTAAAGAGTCATATCATCCATTGAATGAAGTGACTTTTTGCTTGTTTACTCTTAGCATGGATGGTAAAAGAAGGTATTCAATACAGGGGAGGTGAAAATACGAGAACAACTACAGACCAATTCTAGCTGCTATCATTAACACCAGATGCCCTATTTTAAGAGTAATTATTTTTCCTTGTTAGTGTGCTACCTAATGTTTAAAATTGTGCTCACTTTTATTACAAATTGCTATCTGAAACTTTCAAAGCACTAGTGGTTGGGGGCGATGCAATCTGGGGTGTAAGCCTGTGGTTGTTTGTATCACACATTGCTTGTATGAAATATTTGTTATGTAGTTGTTTCCACCTTGCTTAAGGCACATAAAGACAAAGTGATTCCTACTGGGCCAGCTTCGTATTTCCCATAAAGTCTTATCACTTTACAAAGGATTCTTATTGGAAGCCCGCTCTTCTGAATACCCATCAACCAGTGAAAGACCTTCACCTATTTTAAAAAAAGAAAATTGTGTCCAAAATCATATTAATGAGAGCAGCTTGCAGGTTGTACATGTCTTTTTCATTATTAATGCGAGCCCAAGTCAAATCTGCTTGGTGTCATGGGAGTCATTTAAAGATCTATGGTTGGTGTCGCCACACAATAGATTACTTTTCTCAAGCATCATCTCTTGACATTTTTCCAATATTAACAGTGAATTAACAAGACCTTTTGTAAGGTATTTATATAAAATTTGCTGCAATAGGTGATATCAGAGCATAGACAAGTTCCTTTTAATGTGGAAATAAAATTTATTTTTAGTAATGATATCATTGACAAAATATTTCCAAATTTCCAAATTTGTATCACTAATCTTGTATTTAATAGGGGTTATGGTACAGTGGATACAAGAAGCAAGAGGAAGAGCATCCGCATCAACTATTATTATCTTGGCATAACTTTATGTTTCTTGTTTATCTATGACTACCAATTATTATTTATCTTGATTACTTGAAATAAATTTTATTTCTCATGGCTTTGTAATGGTTGTAGGTTTTACATTAAGAAAAGAAATGGTGGTTTTGCTCAAGCAGTGGAATCGAGTGAAAACAAAAGGCAAGATTGGAGTGAAGTGAAACTGAGCATCAAACTTGAAATTCAAAAAGCATTTTTTAATGCTTGAGGGCTTCCATTTCATGATTTAATTTTTTGTTTTAAGCCAACTATATCATTGTTTTCTTTCAAAGTTGGGATAAAATTTGAACCTTAGACACCTACTAGATTTCAATTTGGGCTAAAATTGAACAAGAAATCTTCATCTCTCCTTTGGTGTTTTAAAATGAATCAAATCATTGCTTTGAAGGATAAAATGAATGTGTGCTTTTATTGTTTTGTAATTATTTACACAAAGTAATATCATCAAAAGACATATGCGCTTCTCTCGTGCCTCACGACGATCTTGAGAATCAAAAGGCTTTTGGTGACATTAAGTTACGTAAATAATTTCATATACACACTTTGATTTGGGTTTAAAATTGAACATATTGTGCGAGTGTGAGTAGAGCATCATCGTGTATATTCTCTTTCTTTGAGTCGTTAAAGATTGATCGAGTTACGAATTTTGTCTTGGCTGGCTTTTGTTTATCCTAGAGGGCCTGCCTTGGGGAAAAAGTACTCACCCAAGGGAACAACTCAACCGGTAACACTCTAAAGCCAAGATTATTTCCAACCGGGATATAAATGTGGGTATTGGAGTAAATGCCAGTATCACGCAGTTGGCTCTGACGAGATGGATCCGAAAGGGGACTCTCGCCATATGGGTCAATCTCCATAAACGAAAAGTCTGAAATAGAACCCTTGTTTGTAGTGGCCTATTGACTCATTCACTAAGTTTATTGAAGTGGTGCATTGGAACTTAGATTCCAAGAAGTTACTTGCCATGTCTGATCTTGGTTGAAATATAGAGGTTAAGACTTCATTCTTAACATACCTTTATATTTTATCCTTGGTTGCATGTAAAATCATCTCTTCTACTACAAAGGGCATGAGGCAAGCCCACCAAGAAAAACGTACCAATTGAGCTAGGATGTTACATTGCTTGTTTGAAAACACAGTGTGTTTATCGAAAACATTGGAAAACCAACATTCAACATCATCATCAAAATTCCAAACCCCTTAGTTAGAGCAAATACCTTTGACAAAACCCAAGAACTATTGCTTACCCTGGGGATTATGTCCTTAGAGGTTTCTAAGTAATTGGGTTTACATCTTAAATTGGTCTTACAAAGGTTAACATTAGGCAACCCTTGTCCTGATCTCTTAGAACTTCCACATAGCACTTTGTGGGATGAAAAGAAGTTGTGAGATTGGACATTCAATTTGAAACATAATCAAGAGTCTGTTTTTGGTAAAAATAATTCATTAAAGCAAAGATAACAAATTTGACACCACACATGTGCTTGTCTATCTTTTTATCATCTTTCGAGAAAACATTGGTATTGTGGGTTTGAATTACTCTTAGAGAAAGGCATGTTCTTCACTATCTTGGCCTAGTAAACAAGTCCTTCCTAGGTTCACTTAGGATCAACTCAAACACTTCATCCAAATCCCAAACATTTATCATCTTCATCCCCCAAACAACTTTAGAGCTTTTGGAAACATCATTCTAGACTTGGGTAAATCATCACAATCAAAATCACCTTGTTTAGTTAGGTGTATGGGAATGCATCCTTTCTTATACCTTTAGCTAAATTATCACCTCTTTGAACAAGTTCATCCTAAGATCATATCCAACATCTTAGGGTTTATAAGCTTATTATCCAAATCAAACAATCAAAATCAAACCCTAAGTCTAGCATTGATCCAAAGTTCCTAAACGTTCAACACTCATATCATTTCCCCCTTTCATCCTTCATCTTTTCATTAGTCCTAAGAATCTTAGAGGTCACTTTTGCAACAAGGTCAAAACACAAGGAGAACATGGAATACAAACTTGATCCACACATCATGAATAATCCAAGTCAACTAAGCTATCAAAGCCTTACAACATCGATCGATTATCAACACTCACATCTATACAATTCGTACATGGGATCATTACCTCCTACAAATGTCAATAGCACAACAAGTGTGAGTATGACCAAATCAAATATTGGAACACATTTCCCGATGGTAGATCTAAATCCAAACCTACAAGTCTATCAACTGAACGATCAATGCATGAGCCTTCAAACAAACAACATCATCCCACCAAATCCCTACATGCCAAATGAAAATGTACCAAGTACAATTTTTTGAAACATGAATTCGGAAAACTTTGGGATCTGGATACAATTGCAAATCATACAAATATTCCAAACATGAACAATGGTCAATTTCAACCTATCATGCCAAATATGAGTGTCATCCCAAATCAAAACATTGTCCAAAATCAAACACGAGTACACGCTCCAAATCTGCTTAAACACAAGCCAAATCAACTATATCAAGGGAGTCAAGATCGAAATCAAGAACAAATTTGGCGAGATCAAATTGTTACACTTACCAAAATAGTTGAGTCATTGCGCCAAGGGAAATCTCCACACCATTACCTACATCATTCCTTGGTTTAGGGCTTCCGCCTTTACCTAGCACCAATCACTCCATCCAAATCAATCCACCTAACACCAATCAATCCATCACATCAAATCCTTTGAATATACCATCGACATCGTACCAACAGATGGTATCCAATCAAGAAATAATGATGATCCCAACCAATCAAAATATGGTCTCCCAAGGGCCTATCACCTCGTTCATTCCAACCATCCCTATCACTTCGATCATTCCAAACACCACCCTCACAATCACTCCAAGTGTATCTCAGCCACTTGTCACCACATCCAACATGATTCCAAATACACCACCACTACCGCCAAAACCAAGTGCAATAAGTCAATATCATAGCATTGCACTAAAAGCACATCAAGCTTACCAACAAGCACTTCAACAATCTCAAGCTGCCCAAGCCTCTCAAGCTACCCAACCAATACAAGCATAAACACAAAAAATGACAACTATTGAGAACAATGATCAAGATCAATCCATCACTGAAACTATGTCTACTTCATCCAATGATCAAGTCAACATATGTTAGGAGCCACTTTTCAATCATGATCAAAATCTACCAACCAACAATGATCCAATTTAAGAAATGTCAACATTGTTTGACCCTATGGTTGAAGACATTGGAAATCCCTCCATCACAATTGTTGAAAACAATGATCAAGACTTCTCCATTGATACGCACATTGAAGATGTTTCTACCCCATCTAATGATCAACTCACCATACATCAAGAGCCACTTTTTAGTGATCTATTTCAAGGAGTGTTAGGATTATTTGATCCTATCGACATAATGCATGATCCATTGACCAATGATCATATTGAAAATGTGTGTACATCACCTTATGAGTTAGAGGACATATCTCAAGAATTTATTCCAAAGCGTGATCAACATCTTTCACCAAAGTCTAGCAGTGGTCCTTTCCAAGACATATTGACATCCTTCGACTTCATGGCTACAAATTCTGAAGGAATCTTGAACTCGACACTTGAGGATATTGAACCACTTACCATGTCTAATGATGACATCCAAGAACCCTTTGTAAGCAATCCATCCTTTGGAACTAGCCTGTGTCAAGAACTTGATCCAAAGCATGTCGAAAGCAACTCTGAAATCATTCAAGATCAAGAATTTGTATCTTCAAGATACTACAATAATCTAATGGACACTCTCTTATCTATGCAAGATGATCATATCCATGTAGCACATACTCCTCCATCTACCCATGAGATGCTTTCTATGGATGGACACGTAGATGATCTTCAGCTAGAACAAGAATCTATTACACAAAAAGAGTAGATTATTAACTCCTACAGTCAAACTGAGTTATCAACATCAGGATCAAATATGTCCCAAACTCAGATTAAGGACATCAAGAATAAAGATATCGAACATTATCCACTCAAGGAAGCAAATTAGATAAAACAGTATAATCCAGAGTTAGCAGAGCAGCAAATTGAAACAACGTCACATACGGTGGTCATTTCTCAGAGCATGTTTTCTGAAAAAGATATCTCGAAACAAGAAGAATCAAGGAATGAAGGTGATACTCTCACCATACTGGGGGAAACTTCATCTCAAGCAAACATCAACATAGAGAGCACAAAGAATCATTATGATGAAACTAATGCCAATACTACAACCAGTCATGTCATGAATCTTCATCCACCCATCACCCCATCCATGAATTGGGACCAACGTCAGAAGAAAGAATTGAATCAAAGTACAAAGAATGTTATCAAAGAAAAAGAATTAGAAAAGCATAATGGACAAATCAAATACACATGGATACCGAAACATACAAAAAAAGATCATCCCTATCAAACTCCATTAGTCAAACAAACTATGGGGAAAAATAAAAGAGGGAAAAGTATCCATCAAAGACGTCCACAAAAGTAAAAGCAGGGTTTTCAAGCAACGTACAAGGTATATCAAGTAGTTGGTCCTAATTCCATGCACACTTCCATATCCACCCATCATTTCTCATCTTCCCAAGTTTGGAGAGTCAAAGATTCCAAGCTGTCAACCAATCCATCTCATATCCCTAAACACACTCCATCGAAACCTCCACACATAATATCTAATTCTCACATTGACCATGTATTGGCAATGACCTTTCATCATAAGGATTCTGAAGCCACTCTATTGTGATGTGCGCACAAAGACAAAGTTAACCCTGGTATCAATAAAGCGGATCAAGAATCCCAAAAGTTGCACTCAAGTGCACCTATCTTAGCAAAGCAGCTTCTTCAAGCAAGGTATCGATGGCACATCATGACAGAAGAATCTACATCAGCAACACCTTGAGATTCAGCATGAGCTTATAATCCTTCAAAAAAAAACCAAAAAAAAAAATCAAAATCCAAAAAAATCAAAAAATGGATTAAAAACAGTAGGGGAAAAAATTGTCCTCTAGTGAAAACCACTACGGTGGCGCTTTGGGAAAGATCATGATGAAAACTTGGAAAATAGGCATCATGTGTAGAATTGAGCATCTACATGTGCCACTTCAGATGAAAGCATCTCATCCCATCCATAATAAATCCAGCATTCCATCCATATTATCCATAATAAATCCATCCATCCATAAACCATTGATCCAATCCATTTTCATCCATATGCGTCCATCATCCAAGTTATCCTGATCTTGATGAAGTTTGGGGCACACTTTACGGTTGCTTATGGTAAACATCTTGACATGGGTCATTTTTATTGATCATATCCTATGCAGCATTATCTGAGCCATAAAGCATTATCCAATGAAGCATTCCTTCGTTCAAACACCTTATCTTATCGCAAGATAATCCTTGGCATCCTTGCCATACTTACCATATCCATCCATCCGTACACTTATCTAAGCATCCATCCATGGCATTCCATACATTGCTAGACACTGGGGGCAGATATCTCACATCTTGCTTCAAGAATAAATCTTGGTCTGTGTCCTCCAACTTATGTGGCGATTCAAACATTAGAAAATGTGAAACCAAATTGGTCAAAGCATTTGTGAGCCATAATCTGAATCACTAGCCCATGGCACATTTTGACGAGAAGATGTTCCTTATTAGTCTTCGTCTTTCATCGAACATCGATCCAAACAATCACTATCAGTCGCATCTAATTTACAATTCAAACATCACATCAAATCATTCGAACATCTTTTGTTCCAAATCAACCTTCATCAATCTTGATCAATCGAATCCAATCAATCCATAATCTCAGGATATCCTTCCCAATCATTGTGTTACTTAACACTATCCTTGCATTGTTGTGCATCCTCAACAATGTTATCATCGCCAATCTTGATCAATCAAATCCTTGCATTGTTGTGTATCCTCAACAATGTTATCATCATCATCATCAATCCATCAATCTGATCAATCAACCTTAGCTTGGTTTTTAGCAAAATCCCAAATAGAGCACTGATATCATCACACATCCATATTGAAATCATCAAAATCATGCAAAAATCCAAAAAAATCCAAAACATCAGAAAATCCAAAAACATCCAAATCATATCACAATCCAAAAACAATCGAAAATAGAAAACATCAAAAACATTGGAATCTGAACTACGTCGTCTCTGAGCTTAAACGTAGGCAAGGCTAATCTTTGATCAGCCCCCGAGACATCAAAATCCAAAAACATTCGAAAAACATCAAAATCCAAAAACATTTGAAAAAAATCAAAATACAAAAACATTCAAAAACATCAAAATCCAAAAACATTCAAAACCTCAAAATCCAAAACATTCAAAAAACAAAAATCAAACATTTGAAAAATTAAAACAAAAAAAAAAACCAAAAATAGCCTCAAAACATTTCAAAACGTCAAAAACATCCAAATATTTGAAAAAATCCATCCATCCCCATCTCGCTTGCACCCACAATAATCAATCATCCATAATAAATTGAGCGTCACCTTCATCCTTTGGCAACACAAATAGAAACAATCATAGTAGTCAGCAAAAGAAAGCTTCAATCGCAAAATCAAAATCGAAACAACAAAACTTCAAAACAAAATCAAACTCTTGATCATTTTCAAACATGTCAATCAACCTCATATCAATAGCCTATCAATCAACTTATCAAACCATCATCATCCTATACAATGCATGTCCTAGGATATATCGTTCTGACAATGGGCATCAGTTTGGATATCACCTTGGATTCTTATCCTATCAAAACAAATCCCTTTGAATGAAGGTATGAAGAACATTGACTTGTTTGCATATTTGTTCTTTTCATTTGATTTATCTTATTGTGCTCATTCCAAGGACCTCTCGATGATATCTGAACGAAGGATTTAGAGAGATAGGAATGGGGCAACGATCATTATCTTTTGTCTATTGTGCTTGTTGGACGTTCTTGTAAAATAACTTGGCAAATACTTTCTTTGTTAGGTACGCCCTAGCACGGTTTCCGTATGTCAAGTGTGAACAAGAATACTCCTATTTGTTTGTTGAGTCAATGTCCATCGCACTAGGGACAACACCATCCTAGTTCTTTATACCTTGATGCATTGTATCTACATGTGTAATCAAACATAAGGTAAGTAGCCCTTTTAAAATCCCAATCCTTGATAAGCAAATCATCATCATCTATCTATCTATCTATATTCATCATCTCTAATAAAGTCTTGAACAATCATGGACTTGTTGGATCCTCTTGTCATCATCTAATGTCTTCTTTTTTGTGCTAACATCATCATCACCAAGGCATCGCCAATGCATCCATCATGCATCCATCATACATCTTGCATCCTACATACATCTTGCATCCACAAACTGTCAGCATACCACATATCATTCATATCATACATAATAGGAAACATCGATCATTGCACATGCATTGCATTGGATCATCATCATAATATAGATCTATTAGTCTAAGCATCTACATAAATCATACATCTATATATATGATTATATAGGCATTATCACATCATCCATCATCACATCATATCATCATTTAAGTTGTTTATGATAATATAGATTTGTTATTCTAAGCATCTTAAAATCATCCCATTTGCATCATCATCCATAACCATCCATTTTGAACCTCTTTATCGCGAGATCGACCCTCAAATCAAATCTTTTCGCTCGATCTCTTGAGGGGGCAATGTATCAGTGTACTTCTTTCCGCTGGGGCATCCGAAAAATCAGATTTTTTTTTATTTTGATCGTCGCAAGTTTATTCTTTGAACCAATGCAACAAGTACATTACTTCAAAGAGGGGCAAAATGTAGACACGCAAAATTAGCATTATGCATAATCATATTCCATTCAACAAATAAATCAAGTTTATTTATCAATCTCCTAAAGTCATCAGCTTAAATCAAATAAATCAAACTTGATCCTATCATCATCCCTTTAATTAAATAAATCAAACATTTATTTAATTAAATCCAATTCATATTTCTCCTTTTTTGGTTTAAATAAATCAACTATTTAAGTCATAGAGGTCAAACATCCTAATCATCATTAATTTAATCTAACCATGATTAAATGCTAATCCTAACCACTTGCATTCTCTAGATTTTGCCACTTGCACAAATAAATCAATTTATTGATTTATTAAAATCATCATTTTTACTCAACATGGCATCCATGAGGAATATTCCATCAAGTTTGAATTCAAAACCAAGTGGGCATGTACATCCAACAAAGAAATTAATAAACTTTTACATGTCTCCCATTCAGCATTTACTCTCAAATTTGAATTCAAATTTTCCCCCTCTTGGGCACATTTACCAAATCTTGCACATGCATCAACCACTCACCACTTGATAAGTGTCTTCCTCTCATTTATCCAATCTTAGTCTCACATCCTCCATGTTTGGCACTCTTAGCATTTGAAAATCTTTAAATAGAGGTTTTATTCATCATCAAATCCTCCACAATTTCATCCTCAAATCATATGCAAAGTCACTCTCCTTGAGAACTGATTTTTCCCATCTTCATATCACATTCATAGCAATTTCATCATTTAGCTTAGCTTGATCAAGGATTGGGAAAGGGCTATTTTCAACAATAGCACCAATCCACTATGAGATATAATTTGCTCCATGTTTCATTATATGCTTTCAATTTATCTATTTAGATCTTTGTTGCTTTGATTGCATTATTAGCATTTGGAGTTATTTCATAGGGTTGTTGTTATTTTCTTTGTTTTAAACTAACATGCTAATGTGTGTTGTTTGTTTTGAGTAAAATGCAGATTTCACCATCTACACTTTGTTTTCTTATTCTTTCTTTCATTGTTTCATTTAAAATTTGAACCATTTAAGGATGTTATGTTATATATTATAGTTGTCTTCCAATTCTTTTTAAATTGTTCAACCCTCTCATGGTCTAAATAATTTTACATTCAACAACCATGTCTAAAGTACATTATATACCCAACCTCTTCCCCTATTTAACACACTCATAAACCTTGTTACTAATCTCATTCGAAGAGGTGGAACAACCAATCTTAGAGGGATCCTCATCCATAGGAGAGAGAAGGGAGCCATCAATCTAGGCTCTAGTACTATTCTAGAAATAGTAGAACTAGAAGCTAGAATCCTAACAATGATAGCCAAGTTGGATAATACACAAGTTTTCCTTTTGAAGGGATTGGGGAACACTTATTGGATGGGTATTATTTCCCCATCACCACATTTTGATTAGGATTAAGAATTGAAATAACAAAATTATCAAATTGGAATAAGAAAAAAATAAGCCCTTAGTGGAGGGGAGCTCATTTTTTTCCCATGTGCAACTCTAATAATAGATTCCATAAATTACATTGGTAAATGAAAAGGGAAGCTAACAAGTCACATGCATCTAAGATTATTTATAAGATAAAAGTTATAGGATAAACAACATTTATAGTTTCCTTCTAGGATGAAATAAATAATCAAGTAGAAACATTTATATACTTGTGAGGAAATCATCTATATGTTCCTTCCTCTTGTATATACTTTCTTTATGAGACTTCAAGCCCTTCATGGATAAACCACTTGTAGTAGCTCAATACCTTCCTCAATGGCTTTAAAGGTTAACCTTCTTACTTTTTAACCAAAATTTTAATAACATTCAATTTTGTGTAATTTATGGAGCACTATTATCATTTTAATTCAAAATAATGTAAGAAATTTATATAAATTTAAAAATTAAAAAATCCTAAAATAATAGTTTTAAATTAATTGAAAACATGGTTGGACCCCTCTAATTTTGTGGAACTATTTCTTAAAAGCTCCATCATCCCCATATTTTAATACAAATGAGACATTGAGGCTTTATGTCACTTATAATAGATCTACAATTATTTGATATAGCTCCATTTAGATCAATCCATATATCCTAATTTCTATCAAATCATAGGGTGTCAATTTCAATAATTACACAATGAAGCACATACAATTTTTCATTTGCTAGTAGAGGGTTATCTTATTATGCCATTATATTTACAAGCTTATCATCTCTCTCATTTTCTTCTCTTATTTGTACCTTCAATAATGACTAAATTAATTTTGTAACGTGACCACCAATATTAAGTAATGATGCTTTGTGTGCAATCTAGTAATTTAATTTTAGAACTGTTTTCATATATCATTTGTGATGAGAACGTTGAATATTATATTCTTTAAGGCCAATCTTTAGGCACTAATTCACCATTTTTAAAATGATCCTTTAAAGTTTATTCATTATTTTTTTTCAGGATTATAATTTTTTACAATTTCTATTAAACCAAACTCAAAATAATGATATAGATTAAGATTCTTGTATGTATCCTACATTTGGGTCATGTTTGATTAGATTTACTATCATATTTAGAAGTTGTATTTTGAAATATTATATATTTTTTAACATATATAAAATGTATGAAGTCAAACTTTATTAGATTGATTTAAAATTTAAAATTTAGAACTGTTTTAGATTATGTTTTGTGTGCAATCTTGTAATTTGAATGTTTTGATTATTAAAAACTAGATACATGTTGAATATTTTTTTGTTAATTGTATGAAAATGTTATTAATGAGTAGATGAATTATTAGAACTGTTTTAGATAAATATATTCTCTATGTGTAGATATATTATTTACCAAGGTCTCATTGCTCCTTTAGGTGTACATACATATATAACATGGAAAATGAAGATGTTCCACCTGCAATTTTTTTTTTTGCAAATACCACTAATGAGATTAAAAAATTGAGAGATTCATTAGCATAGGGTGCAAACCCAGGGATATATATTGAACCATGCATGTCAATATTGCATAGTCTAGAAAAACTAAAAGATGAATTTGAGAGGACTAGTGCATATTCCTCAGATAGAGTAGTTGTTATTATTTCATGCATATAGGAAGAAGTACATGTTGACGTTCCCCTTGAACAAATACAGGATATTGTGACCAAAGAAATGATAAAATCCACTTTTTTTCCATTTTATCAAAATGTGTGTAAGGTTAGGGGATATCAGGTCATTAGATGTGTCAATCATATTATGACCTCATTTATCTACCCACAATTTCTCACAGCACATGGTCTATACCCAAACAATGACCAAAATCCATTATATTTTGTTCAGCAGTTGTATGTCGAGGTCCATTTGGGCCTCAAAGTCAACTACCTGGACATTCCACCATATGATGGCCAAGGGCGTGGCAGGATTGCTGATAGGCCCACCTATCATCAAGTAGATAGGCCACCCCCAATGTTTAGGGTATTGGTTGGCGAGAGGTCTCCTACTCTCACCCCAACTCTAGCCCCCATAGCAGATGAGGTTGTCATTGCTTCCCAAAAGGAAGCAATTGACACTATAGGTGACATTGCACCTGCCACTAGTAGGATATCTACTGATCGTGTAGGTTAGTATTTTATATCTATAGGTTCTCCATCCATGCCATTTTCAGCATAGTGGACCACCATGGATCCTTATACAATGACAAACATCCCTACTCCCACATAGCTTGACACACTTACAGGAGATATGGCATGCATGACTCTACATTGTTTAGCTGAGGACCTCTTGGAGGCATATGCCTCCATTACATCAGACTATGGCATTAACCCTCTCTCTCTCTATCTCTCACTCACTCACTAATTCTATCTTGAACTCCCTCTCTCCCCTCTACCCTTAACCCTTAAACCCTAAACCCTTGTACCCCCTACCCTTTATCTCTCTTGTACTCCCCCCTCTCTCTCTCAAGTCTCTCCCTCCTACTCCCTCTCTCTCTCCCCTCTACTCTTAACCCTTAAACCCTAAACCCTTGTATCCCCTACCCTTTATCTCTCTCCCACTCTCCCCTCTACCCTTAACTAGGTTAAACCCTAAACCCTTGTACCCTCTACCCTTTATCTCTCTCCCACTCCCCATCTCTAGTCTCTCTCTCTCTCCTATCTCTAGATCCCTTCTACCCTCTACCTTTAAGCCTTAAACCCTTAAACCCTCTCTCTCACTCACTCACTAATTCTATCTCGAGCTCCCCTCTACCCTTAACCCTTGACCCTTAAACCCTAAATCCTTCTACCCTCTACCCTTTATCTCTCTCCCACTCTCCTCTCTCTCTCTGCCTCTCCCTCCTACCCCCTCTCCCTCTCCCCTTTACCCTTAACCCTTAAACCCTAAATCCTTGTACCCCCTACCCTTTATCTCTCTCCCACTCCACCTCCTCTCAAGTCTCTCCCTCCCCCCCTCTCCCTCTCCCCCTCTACTTTTTAATTATATACTTTTAATATTAAAATAATAACAATTATATATTATAATATAAAAAGAATAATAAGTATATTATATATTATAATATAAAAAGAATAAAATAAAATTATTAAAAAGTTGGAAAACAAAAAAAAAATTGGAAAAAAAAGGGGGGGAAACAAAGATCCATGTCAAGGGGGTTTGGCCAAACTAATGTTTGGTTGAACATATGTTCGACCAAACATATTTTTTTGTTTTTCCGGAACATAGGTTCGGTCGAACCACCCTTTTTTCACCTTCACCCTCCGAGGCACCAAAATTGTCCATAATTTTGCACTTCAAAGCTCAATTTGAAAATAAAAATGGAGGATACTTCACAAACCTAACTAGTATCAGGTAGCCCTCAAAACGAGCTATCCAACGAATATAATTTTAATATGTTTTGGTTTTATTATCTTTTTTTTTAAGTTTTATTAAATATAGGTTTCTCACCGAAAATGAAGTTCTCTATTTTGCACGTCTAGAAAAATAGAAAATTATCAAAAAAAATTGAAAATTATGAGTGCACTAGTTATTGGAGTCCTTCATCCGACAAAAAAAAAAAAGAAGAAAAAAATTTGATACATACAATAAAAGTTATGCATTATATGGTCGCGCTATGTCTGAATTGTAATTGGTTTGACTTTGAAACTTGATTAAAGAAAAAATATTTAATAAAAAACTATCTAACCAAGTGGAAGCACTAGATATTGGAGTTATAAATCTAAATTTGAAAGAATTAGAATTTTATCTTTCAAGGAAAAAAGTTATGTGTTATACGGTGTGTGTCACTTTTTAAAAATGTTGTTTTTTGAAATAAACCAATTTTTGTGGGAGATGGAAAAAGAAGTGCAATTTGATTCCAAAAAATTTGAAAAAAAAAAAATAGAATCTACAGACAAAATGTGGAGAGACTCTAGTTTGCATCATCTTCAAATTCTTCACAGTTTATCCGCTATAGGTGCCCCAATGTGAAGATTTAGTTAAAAATAATAATTTTGATGTCTAGTTTGGCCAAAAATTGTAACCACTATTGTGGGATCACCCTGATATTAATGAGGAATTTAGGATATGGTGTCAAATTCATTTCTTTAGTTTTGGTAATTTTGATATTTTATTTTGGTCTTACTTTAGCTTGAGACTCTTACATAATAGTTGGTTTTTGTCTGATACATAAGAGGCGAGTTTTATAAAGATGTTGGAATTTAGCCTAGCCAACACCAGTTGAGATCATAGAAGAGGGATCTCATCCCCATGGATTTATAACTACATCAAACTTATTTAGCCATGGAAATACAAATCTCTACCAACTTGTTTGGCCAAAAATTGTAACCACTATTGTGGGATCACCCTGATATTAATGAGGAATTTAGGATATGGTGTCAAATTCATTTCTTTAGTTTTGGTAATTTTGATATTTTATTTTGGTCTTACTTTAGCTTGAGACTCTTACATAATAGTTGGTTTTTGTCTGATACATAAGAGGCGAGTTTTATAAAGATGTTGGAATTTAGCCTAGCCAGCACCAGTTGAGATCATAGAAGAGGGATCTCATCCCCATGGATTTAGAACTACATCAAACTTATTTAGCCATGGAAATACAAATCTCTACCAAATTGGTCACATTCAAAAGCTATTTCTACCTAGATTAAAAGACTCCAAATGACCTACTACATCAACAACCCAGCTACACATGTACATAATTCATGTTTTAGCATCCGACCATGTAGGAAAACAATTTGTGAGACAAAAACTTGACAAATGTTGCCTACTAAGTTTTGGCACCTGATTTAACTTGCGATCTCAACATATTTCCGATTTCTTTTATTTTGAGAATAACATTTTCCTTATTCTGTGCACTGAACCTTTCCATTTCCCCTGCATTCTGTTGCTGCAATTTATTGTAAGCATCCCCAGTTTGATTGCTATTCCTTTTCTTTTTCTTTACTTTTTTCCACTCATTTCCTGCATCCCCAATAGTTGAATCCTTTGAAGCATGTGATGGAGCCTAAGAGCATTATTGTTCAACAACTGTGGTATGAGAACCCTCACCTGCTACCGTAGAGCCTAGAGAGGTAGCATCGTTGCTTCAGCATGAGGAAATTTATGTGTTATTTCTGACATTTGATGAGGCTTGGTAATCTTTCCCTCTATCTTGTTGTTGGTATCATAATTTGAAGAGTTGCAATATTTGGGTGAGTTGAAAACAAAGTAATGTTTTGGAGAAGCATCCTTCCACTAGGATGCCTCCCCATTTGCTTGGGTTTTTGCATATGAGCAATCTATTGCAATGTGTCCAATTTTGAAACACCTTCTACACCTGAAGGTTAAACCTTCATAATCCAAAGGTTGCATCCAACTATTACCATTTGCATTCAAGATGATTTCTATTGGAAGGGATTTGGATGTATCTAACTCAACCAAGATCTTGGTGAAGGTTGTATGGATGAAATTTCTTGAATATGCATCTGTGCAAATGAAGTTACCAAAAGTGTTTCCGATGGCTACAAAATGATATTCAAACCAATAGTGTAGGGGAAGATTTGGGAGGCGAACCCAGATAGGCATAAATGAGAATGATTCAATGACCGGATCAAAATTTGAATTCCACAATTTTTAGAGCAGCGTGCTCTCTCCCCACAACCATGTGTGACTGAGAATGGCATTTTTGTCTTGCTTGCTATTAAAAGCCACTGGCATTTTTATTTTGCTTGCTGTTAAAAATAAAAACCACTATAAAAAACCAAGTTTGCACAAGGATAGATCTTTAAGGATTTCTCCATTAGAGGAAGCCATGATTTTGACAACCACTCATGGAGCGCAAGAAGACTAGGCCATGAATGACTGAACCTACCTATTAATCCATTGTCAGATAAAAAACTTCATTCTCCCTTAGTTCCTTCAATAAACTATCATCAAAGTCCAGTTTTAGGGGTTTTTTTAGAGCTATGAATAGTTCACCTATTGTAAATGCTTTGGTTTCAAAGACACTTTCAGAGATCTAGACCCAAATATGCAATTTTTTAATGGAGTGTCAGCCTAAGAGGCATTCGAAGATCAAAATTTGTTCCCCTGCACACAATTCACCACATCCAAAAAAGAGGGTTTTGTAGCAGGATCGGCCCCAAAAGGCATTTTTATGGAGGATGTGGTGGATTTTACAGTTGCACCAGCCATATCTCCCCCGAACCTAGACAGAGCACCATCGTGAGTAGTATTTCCTAAGGATTCTTTTCGGACGTGTTGAGGGCCCTACTTAGGGCATGGATTTTCTTCCCTGAAAAACCCATGCCCCGACCCCACAATGTTGGGACGATCCATTCCTCCTCGTAGGCTTCCAGAGACTACAAAATCCTAAGCTCCGTTGCCATGTGATTCAACCACACCCTGGCAAAGCTTGGGGGCAGAAGAAAATGACAGTGCCGTGGGGCTTCTTTCGGTGACATGACTCGGCATTGCGCAGCGAAAAAATGCAGATCCTCTACTCAAACCCTCATACATTACATAATAGTTGGTTTATTAATTCACATTATATGTTTGATATTTAATTTAAATTGTTGGATGTTGATTAGGATTTTCCATTGAGGGTTGTGGGAAGGAGATGTTTTTTCATATTTGGAGAACTTGGAGGTGTTCATAGAAGGACGGGATACATTGTTTTGATTTTCAAGTTTTATATTTATGGTCTTGCATTTCTTCTTATAGGTTTGTGTTCACAAACATTGGATTTAAATTTTATGTGGAGCCTTTGTGATCACTATTTTTTGGTAATTTTTTATTCTACTTCAATGTTTAGTTTTGAGTAATAGCATGGAAGCTCTTTGATCTCTTCGTTCTATGTGGAGAACTTGGAAGAGTTATGAAGACTAACACTAAGAGTTATGTTTTAGTGGTTTAGATTGCATATCATTATAGATGTTCCGTGGTATATATGATATGATGAAATTCAATACATCTTATATGTGAATTCTATTAGTGAATCTTTGGATTTCTTGATTATTTTAAGATTTGACATTACCCTTGTAGATGGAAATTCAAGTATATATATTTATTTATTTTGGATGTTCTCATTATATTGTGGTGTTCAAGGTCTTGAGGTTTATTCTTCTTATGTTTATGTTTTATTACTTTGGAGGACCTATTTATGTAAGATAATATATATAAGGACTTATGTGCAATTTTTCTATTAGACTTTTTGATGAAATGATGTGTGCCTATTATGATGAGTATACCTTGATTTATAATTACAGTTAGTTGGATATATTAGCAAGTAGCTTTGGTTGATATTTTAGAAATGGTGATTAATATTTGGAAGTTACTTAGGCCTATTTATAACTATTGGATTTAGTGTTTGTGTTTAAATATTAGTTTGAGGATATATGTATACTTCTATGTGATAATGAGTGTGTCATCTCTTTGGGTTGGATCTCATTTTTTTTACCAAAAAGAAAATGAAGAGGAAATGGTTTTGTAAGATCATAAATTTGAAGCATTTGGCTTATGTAATATGCCACTTGGTGGTTTTGTGCAAAATTGTTTCTATAAGAGCAATAACATGAGTAGTTTGTTGAGGATATTTGTTATTTGAATTGAACTCTCTTGTAGAGTGTATATATGAATCATTGCATGAAATTTATGGTTATATGGTTATCCATTATGCTTGGAAACATGGAGAATGAATTGGAGGAGCTTTATGATTCAAAATTTCTCATGAAAGCTCTATAAGTGTATTGCAATATTATCATTGTTGAGGAATATATTAAGTTTAGATGATTTTCGAGGCTAATATTTTTCCTCATGAAGTTTCTATGAGGATACATCTTGTGTCATATTAGTGGTTTTTTTGTATTTACTTATATTGCGGATTTTGAATAATTGTTTGCATATTTTCTCCCTAGAGGTTATGAGGAAATAGTTTATATCACTTAACATTTCCTTTAAATCTATCTTGAGGATATCCTTAAGCATCAAACCACTATTGATCACTAAGTTCTTAACATCACATTTATTTACCTTATTCAAATAGAGAACTTTGATGCTTCTTCTTATAATTGTTTATCCAATATTCATTATCCTCTATTTGAGCCATCTCTCCTTAACCTAGACCCTTCCGAATATATTACTTTTCTCTCTTTACCTACTACACCATATATACCATTTCATTTCTTTGAGGAATCATTATTTATTTCATGGTAACTACCCCTCTTCTCTCTAAGTTCATTTTGATACAACATCCCTTCCAATTTTTATTCTAAATTTCAGCTCTCCCCTCACACATGAGCCATTGTTACCTCCTTCCAACGTAGATGTTACTCCCTTGTCATCTTCCAAAAGTTTATCCTATGTCTATGATATATTCTAAGAGATTTATTAAAATTTAATTAAATATATTCATCCTTATGTTGGTCCTTCTAGGCATACATGACTATGTTCTCATTTTTCCACTAATATTCTCACACATACCTCTCTATTTGGTATAGGAAATATTTATTTTTAAAATTATAATGGTCATTGTGAACCCTCTCATCATATAAGACACTTGTCTACCCTCTAATTTACCATACCTATGACAACTATATTTTGGGTAAAAAGAATCCTAGCACCTTGATAGATTTGCATTTGACTAGTTTTATACTTTGAACATTGGTTGCTTCCATTCCCTTTGTAATGGGCCATTCCTTCATATCCCATTTTGAGGATATCCTAAACTTAATATTATGGAAATTTATGTATTTTTTGTGCATAGTAGAGCTCATGTACCTAGGATTTCTTGAACCTATCCCTAGGATCACTTATTATCCCTATGCTTATCTACATGTGATCCCAATCTAGTTATCTTATACCTTTGTTCTTTTATCATTGATCCTATCCTAATCCAACCTAAATATCCCACCTTGGTTTTTTTATCATAAATTTTATTGTAATTTTTCAAACACTAATCCAACTTGATTGTCTCACCTAGGTTATGTATAGATTTAATTGAAATGAAATATGCATCCACCTAAGATAATTTCCACATAAACCAAATATAAAAAATATATACAAACAAGTATTTAGAATCTATATATAAAATAATAGACAACATAGCATCAAATATGACACAATATATACCCTAGGAAAACCCTCAAGAGGGAAAAACCCAACCTCCAAAAGTATCTATCAATCATGTATTATTCAGTAATCAAAAATACAATACATCTTTAGAGTCCTCCATGAAAACCTTTGAAACATCAAGCCCTATACAAGTACTCCATGTGAACAAGAATGTAACCACATCCCATGCAATGCTTCAATCCTCACAAACAAGAGATGCTCTCAACCCCTTAGAAAAATAGCCAACAAGATAATCAATCTTAGACAACTACACATATGTTTGATTTTATAAACACAAGATCACACAAAAACACCAACTAGTATTACATAAAATCATGTGACTAATACCATGAGATTACAAAAAATTAACCCCCACATTTAATTCTTGGTACTAAGTTTTCCCAACATTAATTTTTTTTTTTATGTACAACCCCATATTAAATATTTAATCCAATGTTACATAAATTATCCCCAAGAATGTTATCCCATGTGATGCATGCATCCCTAGATCCCCTAGGTGCACCACATAATAGTAAAATATAACATTTATAACTTTATGTAAAGTTTACAACACAACTTTTCCTAATATTCTCCCACTTGGTGTTACATTGCATAAGGGGTAAACAAGTAAACTCAAACATAAAAAAGGGAACAATCCCTTACAACCACATATACCATCAAGGAATCAAAGTGCTCCATGTGCTCCATCAAGATACCTACAACAAGAATCAAGTTCACCACCATCTCAAACATAAATTCTCTCATCCTCCTTCATGCCACACACAAAGATAAGAAACCATCAAAATATATTCCACACTATCTATCACAAAGAAGCATAAGTATTTCCTCTAACCAATATCCCAATACAAAAACACTTAATCTAAAGTTAAAAAGTATGTATTAATAGTTGTCAAGATAAAGACACCATAGCTAAAAATAACACCCACAAAAAATGCTATCCAACTATCCCTAACTCAAAGGTACATACAAATCATAACAAGTGAATGACATGCAATTAAAATATACAACCCATATCATGTAATCACAAGCTCCAAGTGCCAAACCTATCATATGATAAATATACACATCTAGGAACCCCACTGCATAAGTAATGTCAAATCTTAAAATGATCAAGGCATCAAAGGATCTACCAATAGAATCACATAGAAGTGTAACCAATATTATGTAGTACCAAGGAACATCCAAAAATATATACAAATCATGCAAACCAATGCATTGTAATCCAACTATCACCACAATTCTTCATAGCTCTCCTAAGTTCTCACACACTCAACAAAGGAAAGATATAAAGGAACATCCTTGTCATCACCAAAGAATAATGAAACCACATGAGCACAAACATAGTGATCACCATAGCTTTACATAATATCGTAAATATAATGGCATGTGAACACAAACATCCAAAAAGTAGAACAAGAACAAAGAGAGAACATACAAACCAAAACCTATAGCATGTCCTACACACACCTCTAAATGCTAAGATATGATAATTATAATCTTCATAAAACCCCAAAGTGAATAGCACTATCCACATCTAACCATAACTAATACATGTATGCATCTCAAACCAAGAGAAGATATTCATTTCCAAACTAAGGGAATAAGCCCAATAACATCTCCTAAACTCAACATAAATGAATAATATCACAATTCATAAGGAGATAAACATGTTGAAATCCCTCAAATGAATCCTCCAGAACCAACAAACTATAGCTAAGGATCCATATGCATGAAAAGATAAGTCATAAAATATAATACATTTTAAAATAACAATGGGCAATACCTCTCAAATGGCAAACCATCGAGTAGACTAAGAGTGGGGAATGAGAATGCTCCTCCAAGATATCCAAGTCATCATGAACCATATAATAACAATATACTCATAGGTCCATGTGTAACTCATGTCCAACCAAGGTGTAGGCTCCTAGGACTTCCAACTTAAACCTCATCAATGAGTACATGTCTCAACACATGTCTCTAACCACAAGATATCTTCTAGCCTCACCTATGTCTCCAAGTACACATCAATACTTGTAATTGATAAATCCCTACAAAACTCTAAGTGCAACATAGCACCATCATGAAGCTCCTAAGTAAATGATCAAAGAACTTAATACTAAGAGAACCAATCAAGACCAAAGTTAAAGCCCCAATCATGAATCAAGAACTCAATCATGACATCATGATCTAATCTAAGAATAATCTCCTTAAAGTAAAATAATATGCTCCAATGAACATATCATGTACATGTCTCATGTGAAAACTCTTATATACACAAAAAAGAGTATAACATGACATAATAACATATAACCATTCTATCGAACAAGGATCACATGTTAGATGAAAAATCATGACACCTCAACCAACGAATAAAGACTCCTCCATGGTTAACCAAGAAGTCAAAATCTTCAAATCACATGAAGATAACTTGAATCTACATCATCACCACAAGATCCCACTAAACTATGATATTGAGCTCTCCATGACATCATGAAAACCATCCTCTAAATGAAGATCATGCATGGCCTCAACACGATCAAAGAACTCAACACCAAGATCCCTAAAGAAGAGTACAAACCATGATCTCCAAACCAAGAAGATACAACATCACCAAACCATCATTGTCACAAGCTCCCACTGAATAGTGTAATCAATTTATCCATGACATCATGATAAAAACTAGTAAATGAAGATCAACCAAAATCCCTCACATAATCAAAGAACTCAACTACAACATGAGCTCCCAAAAGGAAAAGTAAAACCATGATCCTCAAGCCAAGACGATACACTACCACCAAGAAAACAAGAATCAACCCAACATCACCAACAAAGCACCTGCAATAATCAATTAGGTCATGCCAAAGTCATTAAAGCACAAGGAACATCCATGACACCACAGTAACCACTAAATGTACCAACAAGAAGTCCAATAGTCTCACACATTTATACATCACATAGTCAACTACATGTGTCCCACATAATGAAAAAACCCAATAATACCATCTCTCCATCTCAATGTGACAACCAAACCAGTAAAACAAGTGACTAAGGGTCATCCCACAATAGTGGTTTACACTTTTTGGGACATCTTATTTTTGTTGAAATGACATATTTTTAGAAAAAATAATGATTTAATCCTTGAAATTTTTCATTTAAAGGATTCCAATTGAAGATGGCTTTATTAAACCACCTTAGATCAAACCCCCTTGGATGGAACCTTGCTAGTTTTAAACCATACCTATAATGGAGTCTCCTTTATAACTATCAAAATGTTGATAAAAAACCACTTTTGATTTACCTTTTGGGGGATCAAATGAATTCATTTAAATTTTTTTTTTTGTAAGTATGTAATCCTTATTATAAGCTTCCCAAAAAGTATAATTTTAAATATATTTAATTTGATTATTATATTTATTTTTATTTCTTGTGAATGTAGGTTTTTCACTAAAAATCAAGCTCTATGTTCTGCACATGTGGAAAAATAGTAGATTGTAAAAAAATCTAAAAAATATCTATGCACTTTATTTATTTTCTTGATCCAACAAAAAATATAAAAATTGATACATACAAAAAAGTTATATGTTAGCAAGTAAACCTATGTCTAAATTGTAACTAGTTTGACTTCAAAAATTAATTAAGAAAAAATATTCAATAAGACACTCTGAAACCAATTGCATGCATTAGATATCATAGTTATGAATCTAAATTAAAAACAATATAATTTTATCCTTCATAGAAAAAAAGTTGTGTTAGAAAGTACACATCACTCTTTAAAACTAGTGAACTTACTGTTAAAAAATAGTTTTGAGAGGAGATGGAAAAAGAAATGCAATTTGATTCCAAAAAGTTTAAAAAATTATATATTTAAAATCTATAGACAAAATTTCACAAATCACTAGTTTGCATCATCTTCAAATTCCTCATGGTTTAGCAACTATAGGTTCTCGAAAGTGAAGATTAAATAGTTAAAAAAATTATTTTCAATGTCAAGTTTGGCCAAAAAGTGTAAATCACTATTGTGGGATCACCCCTAAACCAAGACACAAATTTGAATCTACAACAACTCTGAAGCATCCATGGGCATAGACAACCCACATCCAAGTCATTTATGCAACCTACAAGCATAAACAACCTACAACATTGAACAACTCATAGATCCAACAATGCAACATACAAATTCAACAATATATTGACAACTATGTCAAATGAGAGTAATCAAAGATGTACATGTGAGTATACAATGATTCCAACATTAAATCACTAAGATCTGAATAGCCACAAGCTCACAAAATCACCATAGTCAAAAGAACCTATAAACATTTTAGATGGAAATAATAACAAATAAATCATGTTAAAACATCTCCAAACCTAATCCACTATGAAATGCTTTGGATAAGTCTTTCGTCGACTATAAGAAGTCCAAAATTTGACCTTATATACACAAGTTATGGCTTCTCCAAGCTCGAAAGGAATATTTGACTTATATCAAGCATTCCACTTTCAAAATAGAAAAATGTGGAAACAACATTGATATCACAAATAATTCTTGGAATCACCTTTCCAACGAGTATAAGAAGTCAAAAAATGGACACCCTAGGTGAAAGTTATGCCCCTTGAAAATATTTGTATAATTTGGCTAACAAGAGGAGCTAGGGTGGCCTCTAGCGACCCGTTGATGGCCTACCAATGGTGGTAGTGCCACCTCGGCAGCACCACCCACTAGCCCAAATCCAAAATCACATTAAAATCAGTTTAGTAGATTTAAATATTTTTTCAATGGTGGTTTAATAAATTTTTAACTTCCTTTCCTTAGTGACCTATCACTCCACTATATATATATATATGGTTGAGGGGCAAGAAGGGAAAAAAAAATTCAAGAGTTTTTTCCAGTAACCAAAATAAGCCAAATTTTATGTCAATCTTCATCTCTCAAGCCTCTTGGATCCAATGGTGAGGTTTGTTTTGTCTCAAGGGGTCATCTGAAATGTTTCCCCTACAAAACCCTCATGATGAACATCCATAAAAAATGCTTTTTTCCAACAAAGATTCATAAATCCAAATCTAAAAAATGTAACCACGAATTTGCAACTTCAAAACCCAAACTATACAATAACAACCTACATAAAACTCTCATATCTTGCAATATCTTCATTCTTTCCCTATAAGCTCTAGATTCAACTATACCCCAGATCTACTCCAACAAGGATCATGCAAACTACAACCATGACTTTGATACCAAATGAAAGTAAATATGCATGGACACCCAAGATAATTTCCCCATGCCCTAAATAGAGAAATATATGCAAAAATGTATTTAGAATTCATATGCAATAGAATAGACAACATACCACCAAATATGACACAAGATATGCCCTAGGAAAACCCTCATGAGAAAAAATCTCAGCCTCCAAAATAATCCATTAATCATAAATTATTCAACAATAAACATTACAATACATCTCTAGAGTCCTCCATGAGCACCTTTGAAATATCAAGCCTTCTACAAGTATTCCATGTTTAAACAAGCATGTAGCCACACATCCCATGCCATCCTTCAATCCTCATAAATGCCAACAAGAGATGCTCTCAACCCCTTAGCCAAAATAGTCGAGCCAACAAGCCAACCTTTGAAAATTACCCATGCGTTTGCTTCTATAGAAACAATCTCACATAAAGCCACCAAGTGACCAGTATTACATAAAACCTTGTGACTAATACCATGAGATTAGAAAACCATTAACACCACATTTAATTTTTGGTACTAAGTTTTCCCAACATTAAATATTTTTTTCATGTGCAACCCCAAATTAAATATTTAATCTAATGTTACATACAACACATAAAGTGGCTCCAAAAATGCTAGCCCATGTGATGCACATAGATCCCTAGATCCCCTAGGTGCACCATGTATAATAATAAAACATAACATTTATAACATTATGCAAGGTGTACAACACACCTTTTCCTAACACTAATGTCATCCTCAAAGTTGAAATATTGATCCAATTAAATTCAAAATCAAAATCAAACATTTAGTTGATTGGCCCAATTTTACATGTTGTTCCCAAACCAACTATACACAAATATTTACAATTCTGTGTTATTATCTGAAATGTAGGGAAATAGGATGCTCCACCTTTTAGGATATGGAATAATTAGGGGACCTATTTCGCACTTCACTTCATTAGGAAACCCTAGATACTTCAACCCAATGATTCAATTAAGGGAAGAAGAACTAGGGAGGTTTCCTTAGGTGTGATTAAAAGGAGGGGTTCACCATTAAAATGAAGCTTCTAAGGAGAAATGCAAACATGAATACACTAAACCCTAGAAACTTGAGAAAATCAAATCAAATGAACAAACATGAATTAGATAGAAAGGAACTTGGAAAATTGTTGGCTTCAAACCAAGGTCTACAACTTTGAAATTCTACTTTTTGAGGTGTACTAGGACTCATATGCCAAATTGGGCAATTTAATCCTACTACTGGAATCTGGGCAGAATCTAGAATCTTCAGATGACAAACAAGGATCTACAAAAAACTATTGAAAAGAGGTATATTGGGACTCATACACCTAGAGGGGTGATTTAGTCCTAGTATTAGGGTTTGACTGAAACTTTTGTATCCTCTAGTGATCTTTTATAGCTTTGTCTTGTCCAATCTTCATGTCTAAAAGGTCTGAATTATGATATGTAGGTGAGTTTTTTGTGAAGATGAAAACTTCTTGAAAGCTTTGACATTTTTTTCCAATCTTGCAACTTTGTATTCAAAAGATCTTCAAGCTCCAAATCACCTAGATTTGTAATCACACATGAAGAGGAAAAAATGTTGTTCTGTTAGGGAATAAGCGTTTGCCTCGGTCAAAAACCATTTTGGTAATTAAACATTGAAATGAAATGAAATAGAGTGAAGGAATGATGAATGAACAATATGCAATGTTGCAACTCACCAAACCCTTGGAATAAAGGCTACAATCTTGTGTGAAATTGCTAGCATGAATGTTGATCTTGACTCTTGATCTTGATATGAAATAATGACTTTGAATGCTTATTTGAATAATGAAAATCTACATAACAAATGTTAGCTTAGAAATACACATGATGCATGAAGACTTTGACATGATGCTTGAATCTTGAATGTAGCTCCAAATGCTTGATAATTAGCTCTTGAATTCTCTTGAATTGCTATTATGCTTGCACATTTGAAAACTTAGATGACTTGAAAACTTGTTAGGAGAAAATATGTGTAACAACCTTGTAGTTATACTTTTTTATGCCAATTTTCTCAAAATTACAACACTACAAGTCAACATTACATCTAGGGGAATAAAATTCTACCAAGAATTGAATTCAAAATAGGTCCAAGCTAAAGCAAGACTCATACACCAATTGGGGTGTATGAGTCCCAGTAGCTTAAACCTGGGACACAAACTTCAAGAAATGTTAAGTTCAATGCAATATTCAAGATTAGGTTTGGAAACCTAGGTGGGACCATAAACCGAAGGTGGCGTATGAGTCCCAGATCATTAGATATGGAACACATAACCCAAAAACATGAATTATGAGGGTATGTGTAGGATCATTATGGGCCAAAAAGTGGCAATATGATAGGTATGCATAGGGTATGTGGTTGGCGATTTTTTTTACCCAAAATTGATGAAATGAAAAGGATTTTTAAAGGAGATTCTCAGATTTCCACCAATATAAATTATACTTTACTTTGAATTTAATAAATAATTATTATTCATTTTCTATTTGAATTACGACTAAAGTCCTGATTGATTGGCTAATTGAAAAACATCGATAACTTTCAAACGGTATCACATTTTTTGAATCTAAAACATACGTCACATTCTATGCTTCACATACTATAGGATTTAAATAAAAAAATGAATTTCATGAAGTTTTGACAAAGTTAAGGTGGTCAGATAGATGAGTTTTTATATTTTTTTAAATTTGTAATAAAAAAATCATAATTAATTATTTACTTGGAATAAAATTACAAAAAAATATGCATCACATTTGGACATGAGTCCTCTACTTATATCTAAAATCTTATAAAAAAATATTATCATTTTATTGTAGTTAGGGTGGTCAGACAGACACCTACTTTTTATTTTTTCCCTGAAATTTAAGTACCACTAAATTTCAAATTTTCACCAAATAATTTTATTTTATTTTTATGATTGGTCATTTAATAAATATCAAGATTATCCTTAGGAAAATGCCTTTAAGTAGGCTTGTGGATGCAAAATAGGACTAAATAAGGCATAAAGAAGCCTAGTTTTAGCAGGGAGGGCCCAAAAAAGTGTGAAATATAAAGGGATACATTTTTATACTCTACATTCAGCCCCCACTTTAGTGAGAGGAAGAACTTGATTCAATCTCTGTGCACTAAAGTAGAGAAATTCATATCAAGAGGGGTCCAAGTGTACCAATGCGAGTAAGATAGGACAATAATGATCAAGAGGGATGATCAAGCCCCCAGGACCAAGATCCTATAGTAAACCAACATAAGCACAAAGGAACACACATGTGAATGATATATGAAGCAACAACAAGGCACATGCATATACTTTCAAAGACATAAAGAAGCAATAAAAATAAAAGATAAGTTCAAATCAAGCCTCGACCATTTGTCCAACACGATGTGGATTAGATCTAAGTTTTTTGTCCAAAACCATTTACAAGTGGAACATGATGTCTACTATGCAAACCAGACACATGCTCACATGGGTTAGTGGAACCTCAAGCCATCCACTAGGTGAGACCCTAGAGAGGTGAGACACATACACACGTGACCAGTATGTGCTCACACACATAAGTAAGTGGCTATGGGAAAGTCATGCCTAAGTTTGGATCTGATGCACTAACCATACCAAAGCTATACCACCTAATAACTTTGATAAGGTGCCACACAATATGTACAAAAGGATTCATGAGGAAAAAAAAAACTTGTATGCTTGATACTCATGAACAAACACGACTCCTCCACATGCAAGAAAAGTGTATTATGCAAGGTGGCCATATAATAGTTATTGTAAATGCAAAAGATAGTGTAAGGTATGTTCAAATGGGTTTTTCTTAGTTCATGTAAGGTCTTAACTTAGGAAACATTGTGCCTAATGTCTCCAAGAGAGGACCAATCAAAGAATCGAAGATTCACAACTTAGGGAATGTAGTGTGTTGCATCAAGCCACTAAGAGGAATATAATATACTAAGAGAGATCATGCTCTTGAAGGACATCACACCCAATGTTCTCACCAAGAGAAAGACACATCGCATGAAGTAAGAAGACCACACAATGAAACATGATTTTCAATTTAAATGCAAAAGAATAATGTCAATGTATGCCCCCACTTTAAAGAAATTGCTAAAGACCATGTTGTGAGCAGTTACTTTAAAGTAGAAAATGATAAATGCTAACAATAAAGAGGACATGAGAGATTTTGGGTCATCCCAGAAGAGACCTAAATATCTCAATGCCTTGTGTCACCCTCAAAAGGAAAAAAACAATACAAAGAAAAGATAAAGGTTTACGACATATTGATGAATGTAGATATAAATAGAGGAATGTCACAAAGAGAGAGATACATCAAACAAAATAGTATGGGGGATCACATTATGCACATGAAATCAAACACATAACATGAAAAAGAAAACAATACAAAAGACTAGTAAGGAACATGTGAGTCAACCTATTAGCACCTATGGTTCACATCCCAATCTTGTTCATCCTATACAGAAGGCAGACAACTAGCCAAAGGGACAAGAGAAAGTGTCAAACTAGGGGAAGCACCAAGTTTAACAATCTTCTTAGGAGAATTGTCATTTAAGCTCATAGAAGAAAACAATGAATTCAATTCATTATGCAATTCTTTATCAATTTTAAAAATCTCATCATTATCATCTAAGTTAATCACAATGTGGGGAGGTTGAATGATGATTTCCAAAGAAGGTGCTAGTCCCTGTTGTGGTTGTGATATAGGATCTTTTTATTGCAGTGAAGAGGGAGACTCATCGTGTATTGCTTCACTAGAGTTAGGATGTTGATTTTCTTTGTCTTTCTCTTCGTTTAACCTTTGAGCAATAGCACAACATCTATGCCTATGATATCTTGTATTTATGTTTCTTTTGGTATGATTTTCAAGTTGTGTTTCTGTAGGAGTAGGTTTATCAACCATATGTTGTTCTTCTTCTCTTAGAGGAGGAATGAAAGGAACCATAGGAGGTTTTTCAACCACTTTCTCTTTAGGTTTGTAAACTTGTTTTATTTTAGGCAACACAATGGGATTGTTTAGGTTGTCTTGTGGTCTCTTGTAGGGGACAGGTGGAGGACCTATCTTGGGTTGGTATTGGTTAGTTGGAATTTCATTTGGTTCTATCATGGTTTCGTCAAGGATAGGAGTCTCAATCATGGGTTGAGGCATGTTTCGAAGGGATAGTTCTTCTATGTGTTTTGCCTTAAATTTTTGATAGGATTTGGAAAAGAAGTCCTCACGAGGTTTAATAGGTTCAATAGGCTTGATTAGGTAAAGAAATCCAGTGAAAAGTTCCCATTGGAAGACACAATATTAAAGCCACTATGGTGTACAGTAAAGATTTCATTATCAAAGGGAAACTTTAAAAATTTATGCACAACCAATGGGACAGCTTCCATGGAGTGTAGCCATGGATAACCAAGCTTCACATGGAATTGGTCCAGCATTGGGATGATGGAGAATGAGATATCTATTTTTTTCGGTCCCACTTTTAAAGGAAGGATGATCAAACCAATCGTAGGGCAAGAAAAACCATTATGCATTTTTATCCATGATTTCAGTTTATCATATGTATCTTGATAGAGTTCATGCATAAATAAGAATTATTTAGTGATCACATTCTCTCCATAGATGAGATCAATTAATATCCCATTAGTGGGCTTGTCATTGACTCGACCGACCATGTAAAAAGGACCATTAGGTGCATGTTTAAGTATGTCTTTTTTGTGAGAAAGCAACATCAAGATGCATTTTAGTTCATCCCTTACGAGGTTGAATTTCGATCAATACAACCACACTATCCATAGGAATTTCTTCATTACTATCCATGTTCTCATCATTTGTGTCAACATTCATCACATCATTCTTCTTAGTTTCATTATCTTTGAGAAATGAAATATTATGATTTGGCATAGGGTTGGTAAAGATTTGCAAGTTTTGCTTAGGAGGGGCAATAGACTTATTTCCTTGATCATTGACACCTTCAATTTGAATATTATTAGAATCAATGAGGTCTTGCACAAGATATTTAAGATGCTTCCAATGTTCCATATCATGTCCATTTTTTCGGTAAAAATGGCAATAGGAATTATATCTAAAGTTTAGGGGTAATGGCTTATTAGGATCAAGAGCTTTAATGAGAGGTAAGGAAATCAAGTTCATTTCTAGAAGTTGTAACATGGTGTTATGGAGGGTATCAAGTAGCAGAGTAAATTATCTTTTTAGATCCCCAAATATAAAAGAATTTTTCTTCTTTATAGCAGCCACTTAAGTATCAACATGCTGGGTTGGTTGAGGGGGATGTAGTTGAAGAAATCCTTTGTTCTGTTTCCTAAAAGGTTGATAATTATTTTGATTTGCAGATTTAGACATTTTAGGATAGCTAGAGGTTGGTTTTGTTTCATGACTACTAATTGAGTTTTGATAATCACGAAGGGCAATACACTAGTGCACAAAGGAAGGAAACCTCATCAACAAAGCTTATCTTGCATCTTAGTTTGTAAATTTTCAATGAACATTCATTGAAGGTGAGGATCAAGAATCTTTACATCGATTTGGTAATAAAGAATTTGGTAACATGAAATGAAGTCAGTAACCTTTTCATCATCCTTTTGCTTACATCTCATCAAATTAGCTAATGCCATCTTAGGAGTCATGTGCACTTGGAAATGGTTAATAAAGGCCTCAACAAGTTCATTGAATGAACGAATTGAGTTATTTGGTAATGAGGAAAACCATTCTAAAGTGACCATGTCTTTCAAGAACCTAGGGAAAAGCTTAGCCAAGAGCTTATCTTCAAGGAAAAAATCACAACATAAGGTTGTGTAAGTGGAAACATGGTTAGAAGGATCTCCTTTCCTTCCATATTTATCAAACCTAAGAATCTCTATACCTTGTGGTATCAATGGTTCTTAATATCTCCAAGGATAAGGGATTGCTTTTGACATAGTATGAAGGTTGGTCATTTTGAGATGGAGGTGAATATGGTGGAGGTGTATATGTGTTTGAGGGGGAAGTGAATGGAATACTTATGGGAGGTAAAGTTGTAGGAGATATGATGTGATATGCCACAAAGGTACAAGAATTACTAGTGGAAATACGCAAGGTAGGAATGACATTACTAGTAGGCTACATCGTTGTGGTAACTTGATGGTTGGTATTTAAGTAGGAATAGAGGCAATGGTTGTCAGAGGAGGAATTTGAGTTCCTCCTTGACTTTGAGCATTGTTCAAAGTTTGAGCACAACTAGTCATTGAGGTAATATGTTTGCCAAAAATCCAAGCTAAGTTATGTGCAAGTTCTATTCCTTGTTCAAATCATGCAGTGTATGTTATCTATGATAGGAATAACATTGTTGGAAATGTTGTTAGTACTCACTTGATGTTGTAGGTTTGCTAATTCTTTATGGATGTGGATTTGTTGGAAAGAGACACTACACAAGTTATCTAGTGTTTTCATTGATGGCAACCCTAGTCATTTATTTGATCCACACGTCAGTATTTGATCATACTAGAAGTTAGATCAAAGTTTTGTGATTAAATTTCAAGCAAGAAAAAAGCATCCAACATAATTGTGTTCATTGATTCATATGCAATTTTTTGTTATCTTTTTGAGTTGTGGATATCAAGGAAGTTAGTTTGGTGTATAATCTATGTTATCCTTGAATCTTAGAGCCTCATATTGATCCATGTGCAAGTTAGAAGATTCGGTTGATTAATTTCATGTTTATCAATGCAGAAGGCTGACTAAGTGAATATAGCATGTTGTAGACATTCGAGGAGTAATTGTTTAAGTTTTTTTGTGTTTGAGCATGTTGATTTAGGTGCTCACTATGTTGTGGTCAACTTTGGTTGGTGCACATTAAAAATTGTTTGTGGATTGAGCTAAAATTTTGTAAATATTTTCTATTTTTTTGAAGCCAACATGTAGCCATTAAATCCTTAGTAGTGGATATATATACGTGATTGTTTATATCATTTTGATATATGTACAAAGTGTATTGATGTGTGTTGTGAAATTCAGAAGTATTGTAGAGTAATGATGCATAGTTTCACTTGTGCATAAAAGGATTTTGTGATGTGAGTTAAAGCAGATAGAGCAGAAGAGTAGAATCAGACAGAAGGTCAAGAAATTGATTAATGTGCTTAACCGGAACTATTCTCAAGAATTTGTAGATGTTATTTCATAGTTCACCACTCCAATTGTCTTTTGACATTGATTGTAAGGTAGTAAGCCTCTCTTTTTTTGAGCAATGAGCTCTAGGCAGTGTGCTTGAATGCAAGTGCATTCACATTTTGTAAACATCTTTTTGAGTATACTCATATCATATTGTGGATTGACCTCCACCATGGTTTTTCCCCTAATAGGGTTTCCACATAAAAAATCCTTGTGTTATGGTGTTGTGGTTGCTTGTTTTATGTTCATGCATATTTATCTTGGTTGAATGTTACAAGTGCTTTGAATATTAGATTAATAAAGCTAAAAATTGCAAAACACTGATTCACCCCCCTCTCTCAGTGTTCCTTGATTCCAACAATTGGTATTAGAGACTAGTTCCTTGGAAAAAGTTTAATGGCTTGGGGAAGATCTTGTTAAATTTTTCAATGGATTCAAGCAGTTTTCAACAACAACTTTTGGTGGCCCTAGACAATCTTGATTAGTCAAAATCTGAAGTTTGAGAATTGAAGGTGAATCTCATGAATGTTGAGAAATTCATTTATTCATTGAAATCTAAAATCAATAAGTCTAGGGAGAAGAGAAGGGAACTCTATTATCAGATCAAGCAAAAAGAGAGTAAAAGCATTGAAGATGAACAACTAAGTCAAGCCTTGAAGGAAAAGACAAAGGAATGTGAAAATTTTTCTAGATAAAATGTTGTCCTAAAGCATGAGATGGAATCTATTATGATGAGGATGAAAAACAAGATTGAAGATAGAAAGAAGAATGAAGAAAAGCTTACTCAGTCCTTGAAAGAAAATTTGAAGAATGCAACCAAATTACTGATGGATTCAATCAGATGGAGCTTGAATTGGAACAATCCAAAATTAATGAAGAAGAGCTTGAAAAGGAAATTGTTGATCTTAGAGATGAACTTGCTATTGCAAATGAATTTAAGGAGAAGTTCAAGATTAGTTCAGCCAAGCTTGATGAACTGATTAAAAGTTAGAGGACTGAAGGTGACAAGCGAGGTCTTGGATATGAGAAGGAGAAAGCTCTAGATTTGAACAAAGGAGATTAGGCAAGGAAATCAGATGAACAAAGCTAGAAGGTATCTGGTAAGACAACCTAATGCTCAAATATTTAATGGTTACTATTTTGTTTACAATAAATTTTGTCATATGGCTACTTAATGTAGAAGTAGAATGAATCCAAGTGGTCCATCATTCTCAGTTCAGTGCTTTAATTGTAATAAGTATGGTCATAAGTCAAATGAATGCAAAAATATGATGAACAACATGTATAGAGATGTAAAATGTTATACATGCAATAGATTTGGCCATATTGTTAACCAATGAAAATCAAGAGAAAATCAATGGAACAACTAGTTTGGACAAAGAAATGTGGTGTGATACAATTGAAACAAATCTGGTCACATTGCAAGATTTTACAGAAGCAAGAAGAGTCTAGTAAATCAAGGGGAAAACATGCAAAAGGATGAAAAGGAGAAAGGAAAAGTTACTATAGATGACATCAGGAAGCAAATGAGGAAGATGCAGGTGAAGAAGAGTCCATCTGATGTAGGAAATGATTCCACACTAGAATCAAGATTTGCTAATTCCTCCAGGAATTAGATTAAGGCCTCTGGCCTAGGGGGAGTTCTCAAGAAAATTCTTCAAACCCCCTGCCGGTAGTTGGTACCGAGATATGGATGAGTGCAATGATTGCATTGATGATCTACAAATGCTACTAAAATAGTTGGAGAGTATTTATGCTAAGTTGAAGGTTTGTAGAAGAGTTATCTTTCATAGAGTATGGAAACATGGTATTCAGATGAGTTAGGGCAAAAGAATTTATTGAGACAAGTTAGGAGTGTGAATGATAAAAGGTCAAATGATGTTTGTATTCTTCATTTGTCACTTTTCACCTTAAGAAGAAGTTTGGAGAGCTTTAAAGTGAACTTTGGCAAAGTTTGGTGAAGATTCAAGTGTGAAGGCGATTTGGCAATCAAACCCTAATTTGGCGAAAAGGTATTTATCGAGAAAATTTGTGAACTTGTGAATTTATGAAAATGGTTGCTCCGTTGGTAGTTGATATCAAAGATAGACTCCATCTGCAATTCAAGTGGCATCCTTTTAAATCTATTGAGATAGAGCCCTTAGGTGGATTTTTGTCTATTTTGTATGACATCTTGCATATTAAAGACATTAGGGCATACATTCATGCAAATATTAAGGAGTTAGGAAGCTCGTTGTTGTTAATTTTTTATACAAATCGTATAGTTGGAGAAGATTTCAAGGTAAAGCCCGAGTTCAAAACCTTAGAGGAGAAGAAATTCATGCAAATTGTAAAATTTCTTGTGTTTGAAGAAAATGAGTGGGTCCAGTATATTTTGAGCCGAGTTCATGTTGAATTTATGTGGTTGAGTCAACCTTTTAAGATTACAAAAGAAGCCATAAGCATTGTTACTAGTTTAATTTCCTCCATTGGGTTGTCGATCTTGAAGTTCGTGAAGAATTAGACAGTTATTGATGCAACTAGTTTAGTGTTTGATAAAAGATCTATGAAAATTGATGATATTATTGATGTGGATCTCATATTTGCTTCTATGGTCATTGGTTACAAAATCTATCATTCCAATCAGGATAATTCTATATCTGGTATAACAATTTGTGCAACATATTAGATGGTGAAGGAGAATGCAGAGTATGATCTATGTGAGTTACTCTAGAGTCAACTTATTGAGATTCTTGGTAAGATAAAGAAAGATAAGAATTCCTTTAAGTATGGTAATATGCTATTGTGTTTGTTCTTCTACTTTATGAATGAAGTTTCAAGATTTGGAAAAGTACAATGGCAAGCTAATAAATTGGTAGTTGTTCAAGTTAGAGATATCTTGCGCAGAGTTGGTGATAGTAAGACAAAGGAATCTTTTTATCTAGGGATATTTCAAGAGTTTTCAGAGTGAGATGCAAGCAAGAGAAAGAATTCATAAGTCTATTGTGGAGAAGTACAAGGACACTATCTATTTTATGGTTGACATTGATCAATGCTAGATGGAAGTTGCAAATCCTAGAACGGTCTAGATTATGCCAATGGGCTATGAAGTTGAGGAGAACATCTTGGAAATATATGCACAACATTTGTTGAATAAACCTCAAGATCTGACTAAAGAGAGGTTTGGATCCTATGAATAAAAAGATATGCAAGTACATGAGCAGTTGAAGAAACCTATGATAGTTTGAAGAGTAAGAAAAGAAGTTGAATCCTTTGCAAAGAGCATGGGTATATTAGCTAAAGCTATGAGAGAAGCTAGAAGAAAGCGAGAACAAGCTAAACAAGAGCCTACAAGAACTAAATCTACTAGTCTAATAGTATCCTTTGCCCAATCTATATCAAGGAGGAGCTCTACACCCTTATCTGGTTCTACAGTGAAATCAAGCCCTGTGAAAGCTCAAGTGAAGACATCTAGTAGAGAAGGAAAGAGGAAGAAGGATGAAAGAAAAATAGTTTATGTTGCAGGTATGTGCAGGATCGTGATGGGCCACAAAGTGGTGATATGATGGGTATGTGTAGGGTATATGGTTGATAACTTTTTTTTACCCAAAATTGATGAAACAAAAAGGGTTTTTAAAGGAGAATCTCAACTTTCCACCAATAGAAATTATGCTTTACTTTGAATTTAATAAATAATTATTATTCATTTTCTATTTGAATTATGACTAAAATCCTGATTGATAGGTTGATTGAAAAATATCTATAGCTTTCAAACAATATCACATTTTTTGAATCTGAAACATGTGTCACATTCTATGCTTCACATACTTTAATTAAAAAAAAAATGAATTTCATGAAGTTTTTACTAAGTTAAGGTGGTTAGACATATGAGTTTTTATATTTTTTAAAAGTTGTAATAAAACATTAATAATTAATTATTTACTTGGAAAAAATTTACAAAAAAATATGCATCACATTAGGACATGAGTCTTCTACTTATATCTAAAATATTATAAAAAAATATATTATCATTTTATTGTGGTTAGGGTGGTTAGACATACACCTACTTCTTATTTTTTCCCTAAAATTTAAGTGAGCTACTATTGAAATTTCAAAATTTCACCAAATAGATTTTTTAAAATAAACCTAGTATTTTAGAAACTACATTCAATTTTCTACAAATTCTATTCTTACATATTTTTGAAATAATATAGATAACTTATTCAAATTTTTACATCAAGTTGCCTAACTTTGATTTTTCTAAATTTTACCACCAATTAAGGGCCTATTTTTTCCATGATGATCCTAGACATACCCTTGCAGTTGAGGAAGATCAAGAAACAAAATCCAATGAAGAAGTGAGAGAAATTAAGCATCAAGGCACAAAGGCAACAACAGTCTCTAAGGACAAGCCCTCTAATGAAGAAGAGAAAGAAAAGAAGATGATGAAAAATGACAAACCGGGTATGTCTGTAAAGGAAGTTGAGAGAGGCATAGTCAAGGATGGTAATCTTAAGCCACTATGTGAATGGAATGCTACCTTTGATAATGTTGGTCAAAGAATTCTTCAAGAAGCAACAATAAATTATTTGAATAATTTCAATATGACTCTCATTGAGATCATGTCTCAGTTGCCTAAGGGACTGTATGAAGCTTTGGAAATGAGGAGAGTGAATGCAAGAACTGAAGATAAGCAATTGAAAGAGAATGTGAGCTTGAAAGAGAATGTCCGAAGATGGAAACAATGTTGAGTGCATTAAAGGAAGTTGAAGAAGCTTTGGCAGTCAATGATCCGATGAACCTTGAATTAGTAGAAATGCAATCCTATCTATTCTATGGTCACATGACTATCTTGGAGAGTCTCAAGAAGGGTTTAGACACTAGTTTGAGCCTATTGAAGACCAATTTTGCAGTTATATTCAATTTTGTGAGTTGTAGAGACAAGTTTGTACATATGCAGTTTGAATATTTTGTTTGATTTTTGGTATGCGGATTCCCCATCTCTTCCATTGATGTCAAAGGGGGAGAATGGGACAGTGAAAAATGCCTTAATCATCTTAGGGTAAGTTATATTTTCAGAGTTTTGAAGGTTGGCAGTGTATTCATGTTGGTGTTGATATGATAATTAGTCATTTTTCACCAAGTGTTGTCATCAATGCCAAAGGGGGTGATTGTTGGCAAGAGACATTGTACAAGTTATTTGGTGTTGTCATTGAGGGAAACCCTAGTCAATTATTCGATATACACATCAATATTTGCATACTGGAAGTCAAATTGAAGTTTTGTGATTAACTATCAAGCAAGAACAAAAAATCTGACAAAAATATGTTCATCGATTCATATGCAATTTTATGTTATCTTTTTGAGTTGTGGATCTCATGGAAGGTAGTTTGGTGTATAATTTGTGTTATCCTTGAATCTTAGAGCCTCATATCGATTCATGTGCAAGTTAGAAGATCTAGTTGATTAATTTTTGTTTATTAGTGTAGAAGGTTGAATAAGTGAATATAGTGTGTTGCAGATATTCAAGGAGTAATTGTTTAAGTTTTTTTGTGTTTGAGCATGTTGATTTAGGTCCTCACTATATTGTGGCTAACTTTGGTTGGCGCACATTAAAAATTGTTTGTGGATTGAGCTGACAATTTGAAAAATATTTTCTATTTTGTTGAACCCGACATGTAGCAATTAAATCCTTAGTAGCAGATATATATAAATGATTTTTTATATCATTTTAATATATGTATGAAGTGTGTTGATGTGTGTTGTGAAAGTTAGAAGGATTGTAGAGTGATGCACAGTTTCACTTGTGCATAAAAGGATTTTGTGATGCGAGTTAAAGCAGACATAGCAAAATCAGATAGAAGGTCAAGAAATTGACTAATGTGCTTAACTGGAACTATTGGCAAGCATTTGTAGATGCTATTTCATAGTTCACCACTCCAGTTGTCTTTTGACATTGATTGTAAGGCAGTAAGCCTTTCTATTTTTGAGCAATTAGCTCTAGGCAGTGTGCCTGAATGCAAGTCCATTCCCATTTTGTAAACATCTTTTTGAGTATACTCAAATCATATTGTGGATTGACCTCCACCATGGCTTTTCGCCTAATAGGGTTTCCACATGAAAAAACCCTTGTGTTATGGTGTTGTGGTTTCCTGTTTTATGTTCATGCATATTTCTTTTGGTTGAAAGTTACAAGTGCTTCAAAGATCAAATTAATAAAGCTAAAAATTGCAGAACATTGATTCACCCCCCCCCTCAGTGTTCCTTGATTCCAACAAGATTATGTTTTCTTGAGTGATACTAGCAAACATTTTTGCAACACTTGTCATACTACTTGAAGGTAAAGAGTTATCAAGGGTATGGTCCATACCTCTAAGTGAACTAGTGTAAACACTATGAGTGAAAGAGCTAGATAACCCAATATCCACGATGAGTGTGTTATCATGGGCAACATGACTCTCAAACTATGTCTCACAATAGTATTAGCAATAGGACACCAAGTTGTAAAGATCATGCAAAGGACAATAAATAAATGCAATTGATAAATACAATGAACACAAGATAAATTATATACTTTAATTCCACTTTTTATGTTTAAAAATGCACATGAAATGAAACAAAATTAAGCTAGATCTAATGAAATAAATGAAACAAAAAGTAAATAGACTAAAACAAAGATCTAATAACATCAAAGAGAAAAACAAAAAAAATAAATTAATTCTATAAAATACAAATTCAAGTATGATATGGGACTAAATCACCTAGAGGAGAAAATGAGTCCTAGTTAGGGTTTTTGTTAGATTTAGATAGTAAAAAATAGTCAACACAAAATTCCCAAAAATCAAGAGAAACTTGTACAGGGAATAAATCGCCCAAGGGGGCGAATGAGTCCTGAATTAGGGTTTTTACACTAAATTTAGTAAATTTTGAGTTGATTCGAAGGATTCTAACTTGTATGTTGACTTGACTATTTGTAATTATAGAATTTCAATAAAGTTAAATGATTTGAGATGCAAAAATGCAATCTATATGCACTTTTCACTAATGCAATGTTTAGAAGCCCTAAATGCAAATTAACTAATTTGCAAGATCTAATGCAAAGTTAATGTAAGCTAGATCTAGGACTGAAATGCTCTCCAAATAAAAAATAAAGGGTCCAAATGTCAAGTTCACCAAAATAAAATGTAGGGAAATAGGATGCTCCACCTTTTAGGAGGAGGAACAATTAGGGGGCCTATTTTGCACTTCACTTCATTAGGAAATACTACAGACTTCAACCCAATGATTCAATTAAGGGAAGGAGAACTAGAGAGGTTTCCTTAGGTATGATTAAAAGGAGGGGTTCACCATTAAAATGAAGCTTCTACACTAAACCCTAGAAACTTGAGAATATCAAGTCAAATCAAACATGAATACACTAAACCCTAGAAACTTGAGAACATCAAATCAAATGAACAAATATGAATCAGATAGAAAGGAACCTAAAAAATTGATGGCTTCAAAGCAAGGTCTACAAATCTAAAATTCTACTTTTTGAGGTGTACTAAGACTCATACACCAAGCTGGGCGATTTAGTCCTACTATTAGAATGTGGGCAGAATCTAGAATCTTCATATGACAAGCCAGGATCTTTAGAAAACTGCTAAAAAGATGTATATTGGGACTCATATGCCCAGAGGGGTGATTTAGTCCCAATATTAGGGTTTTACTAAAAATTTTGTATCCTTTAGTGATCTTCTATAGCTTTTTTCTTATCCAATCTTTATGTCTGAAAGGTTTGAATTCTGATATGTAGGTGAGTTTTCGTGAAGATGGCAACTTCTTAAGTACTTTGACTACTTTCTCCAATCTTGAAACTTTGTCTTCAAAGGATCTTCAACCTCCAAATCACCTAGATCTTAAATCACTCATGAAGAGTTAAAAATGTTGTTTTGTTAGGGAATAGGGGTTTTCCTTGATCAAACCCCGCTTCGGTAATTAAACCTTGAAATAAAATTAAATAGAGTGAAGGAATGATGAATGAACAATATGCAATGTTGCAACACACCAAACCCTTGGAATAAATGTTGCAATCTTGTGTGAAATGTCTAGCATGAATGTGGATTTTAAGTCTTCAAAGGATCTTCAAGCTCCAAATCACCTAGATCTACAATCACTCATGAAGAGGAAAAAATGTTGTTTTGTTAGGGAATAGGGGTTTTCCTTGGTCAAACCTCGTTTTGGGAATTAAACCTTGAAATAAAATGAAATAGAGTGAAGGAATGATGAATGAAAAATATGAAATGTTGTCAGTATTGGCATGGTGTGATGGCTTAAGGGTGGCGTTGTTGTTTGTTCCACCATGGTTCAAACCCCATTGGGGTGGTATTGTTGAATGGTTGTATTCTAGTTCATAGCTCTGGTCAAAAGAATTTACCCCTTGAATAAAAAAAAGAAAAATATGAAATGTTGCAACTCACCAAACCCTTGGAATAAAGGCTGCAATCTCGTGTGAAATGGATAGTATGAATGTGGATCTTAACTCTTGATCTTGATATGAAATAATGACTTTGAATGCTTGTTTGAATCATGAAAACCTACATCACAAATGTTAGCAGAAAACACATATGATATATGAAGACTTTGACATGATGCAAATCTTGAATGTAGCTCCAAATGCTTGATAATTAGCTCTTGAATTTCTATGATGCTTGAATATTTGAAAGATTAGATGACTTGAAAACTTGCTAGGAGAAAATATGTGAAATAACCTTGTATTAATACTTGTTTATACCAAATTTCTCAAAATTACAACATTACAAGCCAACATTAGATCTAGGAGAATAAAATCCTACCAAGAATTGAATTCAAAATAGGTCCAAGCTAAAGTGGGACTCATACACTAGTTGGGGTGTATGAGTCCTAGTAGCTTAAACTTGGGAAACAAACTTCAAGAAATGTTAAGTTCAATGCAATATTCAAGATTAGGTTTCTAAACCTAGGTGGGACCCATATGCCCAAGGTGTCATATGAGTCCCAAATCACTAGATTTGAAACACATAACCCAAAAAAAATGAATTATGATTGGTCATTTAATAAATATTGGGATTATCCTTAGTAAAAAAAGCATTTAATTAGGCTTGTGGATGTAAAATAGGACCAAATAAGGCATAAAGAAGCTCGGTTTTAGTAGGGAGGGCACAAACAAATGTGAAAATGTGAAGGGATGCATTTTTCTACACTACATGTCATCATGTATAAAAATTTATTCATTATCTCTTTATCACTTATCTAGCAACACATAAAATCCAAGAAGCTCTAAATACAAGGATGTGTTTAAGAATTATCATTCTTATTTTTATCCCTCAATGTTCATTATGTACTCATTCTAACACATATGTGATCATTCTAGAATTTGTGTACATGTCTAAAGCATGTTGGCTATTTAGGTCTTTTCAAATACTACTAGCTTGACAAAAAAAATTCCCTAAAAGTGTAAAATGATATCATTAGCTAGTAGTCTATTTTCTAAGAACCTATGGAGTAGAATCCAAAATTCATCAAGGATTAAGTTTAAGAGTATAGAGAAATTACACAAGCATGGACTAGATTTACAATAATGAAGTTAACCTATGTTATGGAAAAATAATCTCATTTTGATCCATGCACATGACTATCCAAGACCTTCCAAATTTCAAGACAAATACATCTCACTAATTTCATCAATTGGTATTCAATGTTGAGTCATAATGCTAAGCAATCACTCTCTTTATCTACTAGTGATTATCATCTTATTATAAGCCTTCTTTTATATTGCCTAATCCAATACACTTTACTCCATCAACTCGTATAATCTAAATTTGTTTAGACTCAATCACTTCACTTAATTAATTAACCAATTAACCTAGATTTCCATAAACAAAATTTTATTTCCTTTTCAACTAGACCTATATATAAAGTGAATTTTAATACTCCCCCCACAATGTCCATGGCAAAAAAATACCTTATTGACTAGGTTATTAAGTGAGAAGTAACACCACTTAGATGGTGGAAGTGATATCAATTATATTAATCTTCGATTACTATTTTGAAGAAAAGTGATATATAATTACATAATTATTACTAGAAAATAGTTCAAAATTCTTATGCATGATTTTTTTCCCTTAATTCATAATCTTGCTAACAATATTCTAGAAGAAATATTTTTATTTTATTTAAAATATATTATATATATTATAATAAATAATTAATTTAAAATTTATAGATACTTATTTAAAATTACTATTGAATCATATACAAAAGGATCTAAATTCGTTATAAAACCTTCTATATAACAAATTAAATTCTTAATATATTAACTACTTATATAACATTAACACTTTTAATAATGGGCTTGATATCTTTTTAAAATATAAATATGTTGTAATTGCTTTTTTTTCAATATAAATATTGGTATGGTTTTGAAAATTCCAAGTCAATAATCAAGGTATTTCTCTTTTTTCTTAATTGTTATTTGTAAAAGAGTTAGTTGAATCTACTAATTTTTTTCAAACATAAAATCTTATTCTAAATTATTTATAAGAAAAAAATATTAAAAATATAAACCCATGTCTATTATCTTCTTTAAAAATATTAAATTTCTATAATCCATGATATCAATGTGGTAATACTTCTACATTTGATTATGGAAAGTTTTTTACCATTAACTTTTTGAATCATACTCTCTATCCATTATCAAGATGAATTAGTAAAAAAAAAAAATCATAATACCCTAATATATAATTATATAAAACATTCTTTATTATTATTATAATAATAAAAAACACGAGTGGTAAAGTTGTAACCAAGCCTGTTAATTGACCCCAAAAGTGATCGAGACGGGCAACTACTCACAAATTCGATGACTCTCGATGAGCGAAATTTTCGACCTGGGGCCCTCCATTGTGAGAACAGTATGAGTGGGCCTGGCATATTTTCTTTTTTAATAGCAGGTCAAGCTCGTACATCGAAGTACAGTCTTGACCCACTTTTCTTGTTAGATATACAGTTTTGATCAGATACTAAGCTTTTTCCTTGGGACTTACGCTTGCAGTTTGCGCTTGGGAAAATACTCCGATAATTTTTTTTCCTCCTTACCTAGGTGATGTGTGACGAAATAACTTGGGCGGCCCAACGTAAAACATGAATATAGGTGCTCATCTGTGTCATCGGTCCATTTCAAAAACAGATTCCACCATGGGCCCTCCGTTACGAGGACAGTACGAATGCGCCTGGAGTATTTTCTGGTTTAGTATCAGGCACAACAATTTTATATAACCTTTCTCAATATTCTCGAGCTACCTTTGTGATTAAGATGTAAAATTTTGATCTAACTATATATCCAACTTTTTCTTTAGGCCTTCCGCTCTGACTTGGAAAATGTTTCGATGAAGTTTTTCCCTTGGTAGTCATGGTCCCAGTGGAATTATTGCAGAAGAGGCAGTGTTTTTATTTGATTTAACTTATTGGTGTCACCTTTGTATTAGCATGGATCCACAACCTTTTCTCCTCAAGAACTGATGTAATACGAACCTTCCATTGTAAGAAGTTAGGCGTACCCTCAAGCCTATCCTCATATCAAACATTGTTTGCCATGCAATCATGGAATAAATTGGAAACAAAATTCTTTTTTTTTTATTGAAATCTGTGTCACAAATCTTGGCTTCATATTTAGAGTTTAGTGATCTGATACCATGCTAATTTCTTATAACCTAGTTATAGATTAATTGCTCAATAAAATTCATAGAATAGAAACAAAAAATAACAAGCAGCCAATCACATATACACAATAACACAAAATTACCCAGGGAACCCTAGTATGGGGAAAAACCTACAAATGTTGGGTCTTCTATTTAGCCTAGAACAACAAACTTTCCTTACAAAATACAATATTGGTTTGCTATAGCAATCTTACATATATAGCCCTACTAATTTACATCAACATGCAAGAAAAGAAACTTTCCTTACATCATTTGGCCTAACTCACACATAAAATCGCTCTTTGTCTTATCTCAACCTCACAAACCTAGAAGCATTCTATTAATAGATAAATAAAAAATGTTGTTGTTGAATATCCAACTCGAGTTGCTTTAAAGCAACTCCACACTCCACCTTTCAAGCTACATATAATCAGCAGGCCAAGTATTAAGAAATTTCTCATATAAGATAAATTTGACAAGATATCTTCCTCCAAATCTTCTGGTGGGGTTTTCAGTTGCAGCCTCTCATTCAAGCAAGATTCATTGACTAATTTATTGGAACTTCACTAGTGCTATTTCTATTTTGTTTGAAAAGAAGAAAATTTCATGGAAAGTAGATATAACAGTCAACTCTACCATTTTGGTTGCAACCCTTCTTTTTCCTTTTCCATTTATCGTTATATCAAACAAAATAGGGAGACAAACAATGACATGGAAGAGGAGCAACATTCTGATATGGATATAGCATTAGAGCATGTTTCGTAGAAATTTATATACTCGGAGCTCAGTTCGGGCACCAGTAGTTTGAGCAAGCAGAAAAGAATTGGACAAGGAGGATTCAAAGATGTGTACAAAGACATTTTAGTACAATCAGATGCAATAGTTGTAGTGAAGCGCATCTTTGCAGGATCAAAGCAAGGGAAAAAGGATTTCTTTGCCGAAATTTGGTTCAATTGTTAATTAAATAACAGGGAACAAAGAAGAACATAGAGAAAATTAGAAGATAAAAAAATAAGAGCAAGTTATAATTTTATAGGTGTAAAAGATTCAACAGTCTTCCTACAAAATAATTAATATATTTGACACCTAACTGAAATGATTGACAACAAATTGGAATTATTGAAAACAAACTAGAATGACTAATTAACATGCAACCAAGTTATTGGCATCTCTAGTTTGTCTTGGAGCATTTATTCCAACACTCTCTCTTAATGCTACAAAATTAGACTAAATAATGACAAAACAATAGCAAATACACTGTGTAGAATTTTTTCTTTGAAAACATTTCTTAGATCAGTAAAAAAAATTCAAGCCACTACCAAGTATAGTCACCTAGTTGTAGTCCAATTTGCCAACATCACTGGACACCATTTGCACATAAAGGGTCTCATTACCCTCATAAAAGTATAATGTTGAAATTTCAGATTTTGGATCCCTCTTTGAACTATTAGACACCAATCCTCACATGTATGTCTTATAACCTCAATGAGGTATAGTTTCTTTGATCCACTGACACCTCAGATTATTGAACATCTATCTATCATCTACTGCATCCCTCTCTATCTTCAAAATGTTGGTCTCTTCAAAATAGAACAACTGGCTTGTCTTCAATGAAGTCATCATCACTATCATCTGGTGGTTCTTCAACAACAACTATATTCAATGATTCTATAATTTTACCTTTAAGAAGGTCACTTGCATAAATTTACAATTAATTACAGTATGACCTATTTTCTTACAGTAGTAACACTCAATCTCATTCTTTCATAACTTTCTCTTTCCCATCCCTTTTTTTAAGCATAATGCAAGCTCTTGTTGAGTATCTTCTCCCGAATCTCCTATAGTTGCCCTCTTTTCTTCAACTAAGAGTACAAAAATCACATCCTAAATTCTATGAAGACATTTGACTAAGAGTAAAGACAACATTGGTATGTTTTGAAGGAAAACTATTTAACAAAAAACTTTAAAATCCTCTTTATCTACCACAACACCAATTTCTGCTAGTTGTTTAATGATAGATATGAGATTGTTTATGTTGTTAGACATAGTAATATCATCAAACATATTGAATCTAAATAATTGCAGTTTCAAAGAGAACTCTGTGTTTGTTTCTTTTGCTCTAAAAAATTTATTTAATTCATCCCAAATTTCTTTAGATGATTTTTTCAAATCAACGTGATGTAATCCAGAATCTAAAAGAGGAAGGCCAATAATGGACTTGGATTTTTCATCTCTACTTTCCCAATCAATCTTCTTTTTAGCATGTTTAGGTACTACTTTTGTGTCATTCATTATACCCCATAAATTTTTGTTCATCAATTGCATTTGTATTTTCACCTTCCATGTGTGAAAATTATGTCCATTAAATATTTCTAGAGGTGTTTCATTTTCAAATACTTCTATGATGAAACATAGAAAAAATACCTTTGTAAATGTTTCACAGCAAAAATATTTGCAGCAACAAATTTACACCCTTACATCAACAATAGCTTCTTCTCCAAATCTATGTTGTTCTTCTTGCAACCCTCTATATATAGAATGCATCACAAGTTGTGTGCTCTATTGTTGGGATTTGATCCTGATTTGAAACTAATAGAGGTTCACTCTCACACTATTCAAAACAAAAAAAATGAAGGATCACATGGCTCTAATACCAAATTAAAAAACAAAGAACGAAAAGAACAAAAAGCATAATAGAAGATAACAAAAAAAATTAAAACTTGATTTATTCATCAACAAATTACAATTTTATAGGTGTATAAAACTCAATAATCTTCCTACGTAATAGCTAATACATTTAACGCACAACTATAATGATTGACAACATAATGGAATGATTCATAACAAACTAGAATGACTAACACACAACCTTTATTGACACCTTTACGTTTCTATTGGAGCGTATATTCCAACAATTGGGGTGGTCCCATGAGAAGAGCAGGATAGTATTGGTCTATGAATACATGCCTAATGGGATTCTAGACAATCTCCTTTTTGGTAAACGAAGAGGAAAACTAGAGTGGAGCCACAAATATAGATTCACCATTGACATAGTCAATAGACTGTTTTATCTGCATGAGTCATGGGATGAATGTGTAGTGCATAGAGACATTAAGTGCATGAATATTTTTCTCTATTATGAATTCAATGAAAAGTTGGGGGCCATTGGATTGGCACACCTAGTGAAGCATGATCAATGGCTTCTAACCACCAAGGCAGTAGGGAATTTTGGGTACCTTGCACCTAAATGTGCAGTTACAAGAATATCTAGCACAAAATCAAATGCATTCAGCTTTAGTGCAGTTGCTTTGGAAATACCCTGTGTAACATGCCCCTTATTCTACACAGTAATTTTCCTATGTTATACCGAAAGTGAATTTAATCTAAAGGCTAAACGTGCATAGAAATAAAAAAATTATTTCCATACAAGAAGAAATATATAAATGATGGTAGCAAAATATCTTTCTTATTCATTCATTGAATTGAGTATAATATTTCCAAAGAAATGATTTCATAATCCAAATAAAATAGATTTTCCATCTTTCAAAGAAATTGATACAAGTTACATACATGGCTCAACTGAGCTCCACTGGCACTAGAAATATAATTGATCCAGGAAATCCCCTTTCAAATCTTGGCTTTCCAACTAGGAGGAGAAGCATTACTCAAGAATTTTTTTGCCATCCACGGAATAACTGCGGTCCTCCGCACATCTACCACATATGGTAAGATGGTCGTACCCTTCAACGAAGAGATTTGGTCTAGAAACCACAAAATACTAGCCTAATCTAGGTTGGTGTTGTGTCATGCATAATTAGAACTTTACCATGTGACACATCTATGTTCTATGTGTATGATAAGCTCAAACTAGCATGAATGAGTAAGGTAACACAATGAACTGATAATGTAACCAGTGGTGAATTACACCACTTTGGCCAAAGTATTCATCACCCCTATTTTAGAATGGATGTCACATGCTCATCCACCATTCTAACTCGATTTGTTAAGATCAATTATATTCTATGCATAGGCAATTCCCTTCATAGGATAGTCTACAACCCCAAGAACGACCTATCTATTCTAAGTAATCTATGACTCATCTACTAGGTAAATAACATGTGTTCCATAACCTACCAATTTAAGTCTAGCTATAATCTATAAGACTCTACTCTATTGAGTACTTTCTACTATATGTATATATATATCTATGTAAGAAATCACCCCTTAAGTTGTGGAGTATGTACAATCACTTCAAACAATGGAAATTTCCAATTTATAACAACAAATGATTATCTACACTCAAATTTTGAAAATAATCTTTCCCTAAAGATTATTACTTTTCAAACAACAATCAAGCAAAATATAATCAAATAAAAAAATGAACAAACATAAAAGAGTAAGATTCATCATGCCTATAAGAACTCCAATTGATCTAGTCGTTTTCCAATTGTAGCCTCCACAAAACAACTTGCTACTGGGGAAAAAATCCCTTCTCTACTTTCCTAAACACCCTCACAAATTCTCACAATAAAATCTTGAAAAAAACTCTCAAACTCTCTCACAAAACTTAGGAAAACAGAGCAGCTCTCAAAAAAAAATACAAAAAATTGCAAATATTTGTCCCTTTGAGGTAAAGAATGCCTCTATTTATACTCAATATTCAGCTTCCAAAGGCTACTAACATGGAGAATGGATCGACACTTCTCAGCTTGGATGGTTTGACTTAGCTTGGCAAACAAAAGGTTGCAGACTTAAAACACATTACTTAGCAAATTAACACAACAAATTGTTTCTCTAAAAGACAACAAGAATGAACCAGATACATGCAAGGTAACAAGTTAAAGAAGTTGACTTATTCCATGCCAACATTCTTAAGACTTATTCTCTTATTTACTCAATTTTAAATTTTTTTACAAAGCTTCTCAAATAAGACTTCTATTGCAAGGAAAAAATTCATAGTTTGGCATCACATTTACCTATTTTCATGCTTTTGTGCTTTGATGCACTTTCACAAAGTCAAATCTTTTATTTAATCATTTGCAAACAACATTATAATATATGTTGACCAAGTCTCATATATGTCACACACCTTCCATTGTATATGGTGTTCAATATGCAAGAAAATTAAATCATTATATATGTTATTAGCATTGCATATTTGTGCTCTATATGGTTGCGCCATTCACTATTGAAATGTACAATATACTATGGTTATGTATAGTATACACATGGTTTACAATATTATCAACACTTTATTTAAACAACGCTTTATCAATCATTTAAAATATATTAACAATAATATATATTATATATATGCATTGCATATATTCTATTTTACACACACACACACACATAAAACTTAACAAATTATTATATATATGTATATATTTATATATATATCAACTCATAAGATTATCGATATACTTCATTCGATTAATATATTAACTTACATCTATTTAATATTCAAGTTGATATCACACATGTATATATATATATATACATATGTTTATTTATATATATTAATGTACTTGTATGGACATTTTCCTTTACGTCAATACATACATGTATATCAATATATATATATATATATATCGTATGTATATAACATTACCTTCAAACAAAAAGAAATAATATTGATTGCTATATATACATTAAATATATATATATATATACATATATATACATGTCACTTTATCTATTTGATGTTCCTGTGCATATGGGTAACTCACCCATAGGCATGCGTAGATATTTCTATCTACGTATGCTTATGTACGTGATTACTCATGTGCATGAGTTCATCGTGGACATGTGTATATGTAAATGTATGTATACATCATATATACATATCTCATCGATTGTACTTTTAAAAAAGTACTCAAAAACACAAAGAGATTCAAACACTTATTTCAAGCATGACTCCACAAATAAACAAAACCTTTCCTAAAATCAATTCAAGGTATCATACCTTCACCTAAAACTATTGACTTGACTATTCTATCAGTGAGTGTGTGAAAGCTTACTTTAGACTCTCTTAAGGGTTTCCAAACCAAAATTCTTCTCCTGAGTGATACTTCCCCACCCTTCCAAAGGCGTGAACTTTCACCTGCAACTAACTTGTCACATTTGCAAAGGTAGTCAATTGATCACAAAACAATCACTTGCAATATATATTCAATAGTTAGAATAAGACACATATATAACATTAATTTGAATCGACCATTTATTCATTCTACTTCCAATGATTCACATAAACAAAGTGCATTCAGATTTATTTCCATCAAAGTTACAAACACACACATATGTAAGTATTTCATCTAGCTAAGTAAAAGTAACTAGGTAAATATACTATGGGGTGTAACATATCCCCCCCTTATGAATCATCGTCACCAATGATCTTATGTAGCAAACATAAATACAAAAAATCACAATATTGTTTTCAAGAACTCTCTAAAGCATGCACAATATGTGGAAACTTTTTCTTAATTTCAGCATAGTCTTCCCATGTAGAAAAATCTTTTGAGTATTGGTCCCACTAAAATTTTCACTGTAGAATCTCTTTGTTATGTAAGCGAAGCTTACACTTTCCAAGCACCTTAATAGGTTTGATTGTTATGACTTTAGGGTCCTGTACCTATAATGTATTCCAATCAATGACATGATTATCACCTGGTATATATTTCTTTAGGTATGAGACATGAAAAACATTATGCATCCAGGCAAGAGTTGGTGGCAACACTATTCAGTAAGCAACATGGTTTACTTCTTCTAAGACCTCAAATGGACCTATGTATCACAGAGCTAGTTTGGACAACTTTCCAAACTTGATGGAACTCTTTTGAGGTTTTACTCTCAACAACACTTTTTTCCAAACCTCAAATGTTCTCTAGAGGTACTCTTATAGAATCTGCATAACTTTTCTATCTTTCATTGGCTTCAGATAGCCTTTGCCTAATAATTCCAACTTTTCCTTCCATTTTTGACAATATTTCCAGTCCAAGACTTATCCTATCATCAAGCTTACCCTAGCTTATAGGAGTTCTACATTTTTGACCATATAATGCTTCAAAAGGAGCCATATTAATTGTTGAATGATAGGAATTGTTATACACAAACTCCACTAAAGGTAAGTAATCTTCCCACTTCTATTGTTGATCCATATAATACATTCTCAATAGATCTTCTAATACTTGATTCACCCTTTCAATTTTCCCATCTGTCTTTAGATGATATGCATAACTTATATTCAATTAACTCCCAAGTGAGGAAAATAATTTTTTCCAAAACCTAGATGTCACACGAACATCTCTATCTAAAATAATCTTTTTAGGAATCCCATGTAACCTAAACACCTCTTTTACGAATTCCCAAGCTATGACAGGAGTTCCATCCATCAATTTCTAGGAATAAAATACACTAATTTGGTAAGTTTGTCTACTACCACCAAAATTGCATTGTGTTTATTCCTCAACATAGGAAGACCCTACACAAAGTCCATACTAATGACTTGCCACTTCCTCTTAGGAACATCATGTGGATACAAAATACCTGCTAGGTGATGATGTTTAGCTTTCACCCTTTGGCAGTCTAAGCATCTTGCTACAAATCTAGCAGCATCTCCAATCATCCCTTTTCATCTCCTTTCATCCCTTTCCAAAAATATAAAGGCTTCACATCAGCCATTATCTTAGTCACACCTAGATGTCTAGAATGTGGTGCTTCGTGTACCTCTTTCCATACCAGATTTATCAACTCTTTAGAATTAGGCACATACATTCTTCCTTTAAACCTCAACAATCCACTAGGTTCAAAATGAAATCCTTCATACCTTGCATCTTACAGATCATCCACGAGTGCTTGCTTAACTTTCTCATAGTACTTGTCACCCTTGGATTTCTATAATACTTGACCCTTGAAGTTAGTTTGAATGGATACCATTGAGGTGATATGCCTTCTACGACTTAAAGAATCTGCAACCCAATTTTCTTTTCCCTTGATGTAGTTGATATTGAATACATAATCTAATATCAACTCCAACCATCTACATTGTCGTGCATTCAAATTAGGTTGATTGAACAAATACTTAAGACCATGGTGATCAATCTTTAGTTCAAATGGCTTTCCAAGAAAATAATGTCTCCACATTTGCAATGCATGGAATATTGTTGCTAACTCTAAGTCATGCTCGATGCATAATTTTTCTCATAGGGTTTCAAATTTCTTGATTCATATGCAATGACCTGCCCTTCTTGCATCATCACTCCACCTATTCCTTCTCCTGACACATCCATGATGATAGTGAAGTCACCCTCCAGATCTGGTACCTTCAATATTAGAGTTGTAGTCAACTTCTCCCGAAGCAGATCAAATGCCTCTTGACATTTTTCTATCCACTCAAACTTTTTTCCTTTCCTTTACAATAAAGTAATAGGAAATGCTATCTTGGAAAAGTTTGCAAAAAACTTTCGATAGTAACCAGCCAAACCCATGAAACTTCTAACCTCTGGTACTTTTTTAGGTAATCACCATTCTAATATTGCTTTTATTTTTGCTAGATCCACTAAAATTCTCTCAGCCAAATTACGTGACCCAAATACTACACCTTCTTCCAAAAGAAAGTACACTTAGAGAGTCTTCCATACAATTTATTTTCTCTTGACCATTAGAGAACTATCTCTAATTTTTTGTAATTTTCCTCTTCATCCTTGAAATAAATTAGGATATCATCCAAGAATACTAAAACAAACCTATCCAAACAATCCCTAAAAAAAACTGTTCATTAGGTTCATAAATGTTATAGGTGCATTAGTAAGTCTAATGGGTAAGACTATAAACTCATAATGGTTGTATCTTGCTATAAAGGAAGTTTTGAATATGTCTTCATCTTTCATTCTTAGTTGATGGTAACCTAATCACAAATCAATCTTTCAAAACATAGCTGCTCCTCACATTTGATAAAAAAGATCATTAATCCTTGGTAATGGATATTTATTCTTTATCGTAGATTTTTTAAGCATCTGATAATCAATACACAAGTGTAGTGTTCTATCCTTCTTCTTCACAAAGATTATTGGCACTCCCTAAGGTGAGACACTAGATCTTATCAATCCCTTAGATAATAACTCCTCTAATTGTGCCTCAAGTTCCATTAATTTTGTAGTAATCATTCTATAGTGCACCTTAGAAATAGGTTTAAAACCCAGGGTACAATTTCAATAGAGAAATTGAATACCCTTTTGGGAGGTAATCCAGGTAGCTCATCTAGAAATACATCCACAATTTTTTGTAAAATGGGACACTTCTTTATATCCATTTCTCCATATTCTACCATTTCTCCTTCAATTTCTAGAGAATCTTGTGGTCACAATCCATGACATTATCTTGAGGAGTGACATCCTTTTAAGTTCTATTTTGACTACATATATTTGACAACCTTTTTTTTTCCCCAAGAATTTGCATGGAAAAAATCTATCACAACTTAATCTCCCTTGGTGTTCCTTGCAACATCACCCAATTTCCTAAATCATCAATATACTCTACTACCTTGGAATGACAATCCACTTTGGCTTTATGTTTCCATTTCCAATTCATTCATAGACTAACATCATAAGATCCTATGGGTGCTACATACAATTTCACTTTGGTTGAGAAACTAGGAAGTTCTACCCTAGCTTCAAACAAACATTTCTTCATTGTTGCTCTCGTTTGGCTTGCATACTCCACAACCCAAGACTTTTCCATAAACCCAACTTTTCTAGGTATTTGATTAACTACTGTAGGTGAAATAAAACTTCCATTTTCTCCAATATCAATAACTATAGATATAGGCATACCAATCAAAATACCTAGAGTTTCCACTCCAGTGTGACTTGATATTCAGCTTGTCAATTATCCACAGTTGCATGGATCTTTTCTTGGAATGTAGTTTGTTGCAGAGGAAGAGATTTTTTAATTTCCTGAGATCCCAAAGACTTGTTGGAACATTGAGCAGCATAATGATCCCCTCCAAAAGTAAAGAATGCTTCTACAGGTCCCTTCAATTTTGCAGACTTGTCAAATCAAGTGACATTCCTTTCAATATTGTTGAAATTGTTATTGTTGTTTCCATGACGATCTCTTCTTGGTTCATTCCAATTGTTACAAAATCCCTTATTTCCTTGCCTTGGAGTTTCTTGTGCTCCAACAAACTTCTTTGGCACTTGATTTACTTGAGATCCACTAAACTTCTTTTAGTTTCGATTTTCCAGGTAGGTTGAAATGGATTTCAGCTTCTTCTCTTGCTTGACCTCCTTTTCGTATACTAGATCCATAGTCTTTGGACCATGTACATCCACTTCACCTCCAATTGAGTTATTCAGCCCCATGATGAACTTTCTAATATGAAAACATTCATCCTTTTGGTACATTGGCATGTACTTTAGAAGACAAGTGAACTCCCAGTAATCATTCATCGACAATTCACCTTCCTTCAAATTAACTTTTGGTCATAAAAGAGTTGAGGTAGCTGGATCTTTTTAAAAATATTTTAGCAAACTCATTCCAAACTGTTAGGTTAGTGAGCTAAGACCAAGTTCCATATTTTTGTTCATCCACCAGTTGGAAGCTTCTCCCACTAACTAAAATGCACTCCAAACAACTTTGATAACCTCATAATAGTTTCTAATCTCAAAATATTTTTCCATTTGGATTAACCAAGCCTTAGCCTCATCTTCGCTAGTGCTTCCTTCAAATTTTTGGTGGGGTAACTTTTCTCATATCCCTTGATAACTTAGTTGCCACACAATTTCTTTTACTACTTTTAGATTTGGACAGAGATTCTTCTTCCCTATGTTGATTTGATTGATTATGGTCATGGGAGCTTTCCCCCTCATCCTCATTAGGTATTTATTCTTCTTCACCTAATGGAGCTTCTTGATCTTCTTTTTCTTTCCTCTTTACTTCTTGCTCAATATTTTCTAACCTTTCCCTAGTTTCATCCATGATGGCCAAGATACGATCCACCTTGGTTTCAGTATTATCTGGACCTTGTCCAACTTCCTGACTTCCTCCAAGATTCATCCTTGTTCTCACCATCTTTCAAGAAAATATTATACCTAAAGGTTCATCTATTTTAGATCCTATCATGGTTTACTTAATATATTAACCAAACATTCACATAAGAGAAATTATATTTTTCTCACAATTTTTGATAAAGAAAAATAACTTTTCACATTACGGATTTCAATTTCCTTTCATTACATTGAATGGTTGTTCAAGTAGTCAAGAGGAGAGTATGCATCAAATTCACTCTCAGTTACATAGCTTAATAGAGTATACCCTTCAAAATTTTGTTGATCTCTAATCTAATCTCCTCTAGATCCCAAAATGGATAGTATCCCTCAAATTTATCTTTCGATACATAATTACAAGATACATAACCTTTTGACTCACCACTCGAGGCTATAACAATTATCTCAACCATGGGTAAAACATGAGGCTCTTTAAACAACATAGCTAGATTGACGCTACATTTTGAGGGCATATCCCTAGAAAGTGATAGTGAGTCTGGGTATGTGCAAGATCATCATGGAAAAAATAGGCCCATAAGTAAGAATAGAATGTGTAGCAAATTGAATGTAGTTTCTAAACTACTAGGTTTTTTTTTTTTTTAAAATCTATTTGGTGAAATTTTGAAATTTCAATGTTGTAGTACTTAAATTTCAGGGAAAAATAAGTAGGTGTTTGTCTTACCACCCTAACCATAATAAAAAGATAATATTTTTTTATAAGATTTTAGATATAAGTAGAGGATTCATGTTCATATGTGATGCATTTTTTTTGTAATTTTTTTAAAGTAAATAATTAATTATGAATTTTTTATTACAACTTTAAAAAAATATAAAAAACTCGTATGTCTAACCACCTTAGCTTAGTCAAAACTTCATGAATTTTTTTTTTTTAATTCTATAGTATGCAAAGCATAGAATGTGACACATGTTTCGGATTCAAAAAAAGTGATACCATTTGAAAGCTATAGATGTTTTTCAATCAGCCTATCAATCAGGACTTTAGTCGTAATTCAAATAGAAAATGAATAAGAATTATTTATTAAATTCAAAGTAAAGCATAAATTATATTGGTGGAAAGTTGAGAATCTCCTTTAGAAACCCTTTATGTTTCATCAATTTTAGGTAAAAAAAATCGTCAGCCACATACCCTACACATACCCATCATATTGCCACTTTTTGGCCCATCATGATCCTGCACATACCTGTTTGACTTTTCCAAAGAGACAGGAGGTAGGTAGTTGAAATTGGCTTCACTTCTCATCCTTCTCTTCTCTTGGCTAATTTTCAATAGAGCGTGACTGATTGTCTCGGTATCACTTAGCCATATGGCATTATCATATTTAGTTCCTTCTATAATATGAACAAGGGCTTCCTTTTCCTTCTTGGCCCTTAGGTAATGCTCATTCCTAGTTATTGACTTTCTTTTAGTTAACCTGAGTCACACCATCCTAGTACAAGAATTTACCAAACATCAGTATTCACATAATGTTGGAAGTAATAACATAGCGAGCACATAGGTTTTAGAGCTGAACCTGGTAGCTTTGATACCATGTGTAACATTCCCCTTGTTCTACACAATGATTTTCTTATGTTTCAATACCACAAGTGAATTTAATCTAAAGTCTAAACACATAGCAAAAAAAATTATTTGCATACAAGATAAAATGTACACATGCTAGTAACAAAATATCTTTCTTATTCATTCAACGAATTGAGTACAATATTTCCAAATAAATGATTTCATAATCCAAATAAAATACATTTTCTATCTTTCAAAGAAATTGATACAAGTTACATACATAGATCAACTGAGCTCCACTAGCACTAGAAATACAATTGATCCAGGAAATCATCTTTCAAATATTGGATTGTCAACTAGGAGGAGAAGCATCACTCAAGCGCTTTTCTGCCATCCATGGACTAATTGCAGTCTCCTCACATCTACCACATATGGTAAGATGGCCCTAACCTTCGATGAGGAGCTTTGGTTTGGAAACCACAAAAATACTAGCCTAATCTAATTTGGTGTTGTGTTGTGCATAACTAGAACTTTATCATGTGGCACATCTATGTTATGTGTGTGACAAGCTCAGACTAGCATTAATGAGTAATGTAACACAATAAACTAACAGTGTAACGAGTTGCAAATTACACCACTTTAGCCAAAATATTCATCACCCCTATTTCAAAATGGATGTCACATGCTCATCCACCATTCTAACTTTATTTGTTAAGATCAATTATATTCTATTCATAGGCAATTCCCTTCATAGGATAGTCTCCAGCCCCAATAACAACCTATATAGTCTAAGTAATCTATGACTCATCTACTAGGTAAATAACATGTGTTCCATAACCTACCAATTTAAGTCTAGCTATAAGATTCTACTCTATTGAGTACTTTCTACTATAAGTATATATCTATGTAAGCAATCAGTCCTTACTATGGAGTATGTACAATCACTTCAAATGATGGAAATTTCCAATTTATAACAACAAAATATTATCTACACTCAAATGCTGAAAACAATCTTTCCTTAAAGCTTATTACTTTTCAAATAGCAATGAAGCAAAATATAATCAAATAAAAAATGAACAAACATAAAAGAGTAAGATTCCTCATGCCTATAAGAATGGAGCTCTATCTCTCCCTCTCTCTCAATTCTCTCTCTCTCTCTCTCTCTCTCTCTCTCTCCCTCCCACCCACCCTACCTAGCTAAGTACCTCTCACTCCAACCCCTTCTCTCCCACTCCCTCTCTCTTAGACTCTCCCTTCCAACCCCCCCCCTCTCTCTCTCTCTCCCTCCCACCCTACCTAGACAACTCTCTCTCTCTTAAAATTCTCCCTCCCTCTAAAGACATACATAAATGCATACATATGTACATACATACAAGCATAATACATATTTACATATGATTCTACATACATAGAAGCATACATGTACATATGTAAATACAATCTTACATACATATAGGCATACATACATACATACAAGCATGCATTCATACATACATACATGACATACAAGCATGCATGTACATACAAACATACAAATATATAAGCATACATTCAATAGAGTAGCATTTAACATAAAACAAGACATAACGCGAGTGTGTTATACTATGCTCATGTTATGTCTTGCTAGACATGTCCCACACAAACACAAAAAACCATGTCAACACTAAGATATAACACAAGCATGTTATAATGCGCTTGTGTTATATCTTTCTTTGGGAATCCCCAAGTCTTAGGCTTGGTATTTTCCTTGGAATACCAACCCAAAGGCTTGGAGGGCCTTCCCAACAACTAGAGATGTATTTTTGCAAATTCTACAATATTTCACATAATCAGGTTTGTGCTCACCATCAGGATTGCACGTGTTTCAATGTCGAACAAATTAAACACCTAGGTAATGTTAGGTTCTCTCTTAGCTATCCAATGATGTAATTTTTTTCACTTTTTGACAATGTTAAGCCTTTCATCTACAATTTCTTTTGTTTGTGTGTGTCTTTTTTGGCAAAAAGCAGTGTTTGGTCTTTTTTTGTTATAAATTAACTGTTCAAAAAAAATTGAAATAAATTACATTTTTAGAAACTGGACTCCATTCTACAAATTTAATTTAAAAAAAAAAAATTCAATTAGTTTCCAAAATTTGTAGGGGTAGCATAGACAAAATTTTGTTTTTTAGGAAGTTTTCACTTAGAAAATTAGTAAAAAATTAAACATTCATTAAAAAATTATCAGAAAAATCATGCATCAACTACATATTGTTAGCTACTTTATCACTGAAGCAATTTAAAATAAAAATAAAAAAATTAACTGTGCTAGGGACGTACAAAAGTTGTTATGTTATGTTTTTTTGACAAAAACAACACTAATTTATGTACATCCCTTTTTTGAACCCCTTAATCTCAACCATTTTCAAAATAAATTAGTAGTTTACAAAGTAGACTCAAAGCACTTTGATCCTTCTTTTTGTTGCATCTCAAAATTTTGAGAGTAACTATCCTCAATTTCACATCCAAGGTCAATATTTCTTTATAGACATATATATTTATACATATAAGAAATTGTATAAACATATACATATATATGTCTAGACATACATATGCATATACATATATATAGACATATACATAGACATATATCTATATTTTGTTGTTGTTCTTCAATTCAGTCATGCAACTATTGTTACTTTTTTAGGTGTCATTGATAAATTTTGGGGTGTTCTCTTTTTCATAGGTTTTGCTTCATCAATTTAGTCATGTGTGTGTGTATATATATATATTGTTGGTTTGTTCAGTGTAAGAAAAAGAATGCATGAAAACAATTGTATATGCCTATACATATACATATGTATAAATGTGTGTATATGTATATATGTGTGTGTATACATATATGTATATGTATTCATATATGTATAAGTATATATTTGTTTATACATATCTATTTTGTTGTTGTTCTTCATTTTAGTAAAATAAATATTGTAAGTTTTCTTGGTGCCATAGATAAATTTAGGGGTGTTCTCTTTTTCATAGGTTATGCTTCATCAATTCAATCATTTAAATATGAATACACACATATATATGAATGTGTGTGTGTATATATTATTGTTGTTCTTCAATTCAGTCATATAAATATTGTTTGTTTTTTCATTGTTAGCAAAAGAATGCATGTAAGCAGTTGTATATACATATACATATATGATTTATATACAATTACAATTACATATACATATATGCATATGTATATACAATTTCTTATATGTATATATATGTGTGTGTGTTTGTGTGTATACATATATATGTATATGTATGCATGTATAAGTATATATCTGTTTATACATATATCTATTTTGTTATTGTTCTTCATTTCAATAAAATAAGTATTATAGGTTTTTTTGGTGCCATAGATAAATTTGGGGGTGTTCTCTTTTTTAATAGGTTTTGCTTCATCAATTAAGTCAGGTAAATATGTATACACATATATATATATATATGTTTATACAATTATATTTTGTCATTCTTTATTTCAATCATATAAATAATATTGTTAGTTTTTTCACAGTCATAGTTAGCCAATTTGTCAAGAAAAAGAATGCATGAAAGTAATTGTTCATTATGTGACTTCATGGTTTTAGGAGAAAACACATATCACAGTTCGGTACATCTCAAATGTGTATCTGTGTGTGTCTCGAAATAGGCAATTTTTTGACACCTTGGCCAAATCAGATAGGAAGGATTTTTTTGGTTTCTAAATTAGTTTTTCTCTATGGGAGGATTATTTGATTTTATTAAAGGTTCATGTGCTACTCCATGTGAACCTTCCAAGATAGGTTGTGCACGTATCAACACCTCTCCCCTGTGCAATAAGGAGACATGTTTTTTTGAAAACCTTGATAGTGTTAAACTATGTTGCAGCAGTCATCCAATTCACTTTGAATGGTAGAAAACAACATTGATAAACACAGATAGAATTTTGAAAACCATGTCTCTGTATTACTACCACCTCAAAGGAAGGTTAGTGTCATGTGGAAAATGATTCAACTATTTTCGGCATTGCAATTACAATGCCTATATGATGAAAATGTTATTAACAAGGACACATTCATTGATAGGGCCAATTACTTTATGGGCTAAAGTCTTAAATTTATGTCATTTTGCTCATAAAGATGGACTGCAGTGTTATTATTATGCTTATTGTTAGGGTTAGAGATGGCAGATATCTAACAATTAAATGCAGATTTAAATAATAAACAGAGAAACTAAAACATACACAGAATAAATCATAACACAGAGAATTTAACGTGGTTCACCCAATCTGGGCTACATCCATAAACCGTAGCCATCCAATACTTTTATTATCCAGTGCAAAACCTATTACAATCTCACGAATAATCGCGTTTTTCATCATACTGTAACCCCCATCCCAACCCCTTTTAACAAGCTTTTAGAAGCTTCCAGAATTAGGGTTTTACAAAGTTGGTTTTCTTTCTTTTTCGAATTTTTCCTTTTTCAGCTGACGACGCGAAAAAAAATGGCAAAATTTTTTTCTCAAACTGCCAGCCCGAACCCCGGCTTCTCGGGGCTGCGCGGACCGTGAGGATGGGGGCCAAGGTGTCTACCATGGGCCAATGCCGGTATAGCATGTCGATCACCACATGCCAACAATCTCCCACTTGGAGACTGATCAAGCTCCACACCATCACAACCTCCCACTTGGAGATTGATCATGGACAACACTGCTGCACTTATAGCTCCCACTGGAAATAAGGACCTTGGACCCTGCTGCTTTGTTATACTTGAATTCAACCTTGAAGGCCAACCGAAGCTGAAAAGGAGCTCAGCTTCTCCCTTGGCACCGCCTTCGTAAACATATCCGCTGGATTGACATCTGTATGTATCTTGTCCAGCTTGACCTGTCCATCTTCCAACACTGACCAAATAAAATGATATCTCAATTGTATGTGTTTTGTTTTAGAATGCAAGGTAGAATTCTTTGCAAGATGTATAGCACTTTGACTATCTATAAATAAGTAATTTCCATCCTGTTGTTTTCCCAACTCAACCATGAAAAGTTGCAGCCATATCATCTCCTTTGCTGCCTCTGTTGTAGCAACATACTCTGCCTCTGTGGTGGATAAAGCAACCACCTTTTGCAATCGAGAAATCCAGCTCACTGTTGTCCCACCAACGTTAAATACATAACCTGTGGTACTTCGTTTGGTATGTATATCCCCAGCCAAATCTGAGTCAACATAGCCTTCTAAATTAGTATTAGAGCCCCCAAAACATAAACACTTATTGGATGTACCTCTCAAATACCTGAGAATCCATTTTACTGCATTCCAATGCTCAACTCCAGGATGACTCAAATACCTACTAACAACTCCTACGACATGTGCAATATCCGGTCTACGTGCATACCATGGCATACATTAAACTGCCTACAGCTGAAGCATATGGCACCTTGGACATTTTTTCTTCCTCCTCTTGTGTCTTTGGACACATATCCTTAGTCAATTTAACATGACTAGGCAAAGGTGTGCTAACAACTTTTGCATTCTCCATATGAAATCTCTGCAACACCTTTTCAACATAATTAGCTTGAAATAGAAACAATTTTCTATTTTCCCTATCTCTATAAATTTTCATACCAAGGATTTGTTTTGCTACCCCCAAATCCTTCATAGCAAAATATTTTGCTAACTGTTGTTTTAACTCACTTATGTGAGCCATGTTAGACCCAACTACAAGCATGTCATCAACATATAAGCATAAAATAATGTAGCTGTCATTATCCAACCTCTTAAAATAAACACAATGGTCAGAATTACACCTTTTGTAGCCTTGCTCAGCCATAAAACTGTCAAATTTTAAATACCATTGCCGAGGTGCTTGCTTCAAGCCATATAAACTTTTCTTCAATCTGCACACTAGTTTCTCCACACCTTTGACCTCAAATCCTTGTGGCTGGTCCATATATATTTCCTCTTCCAAATTACCATGGAGAAAGGTTGTTTTAACATCAAGCTGTTCTAAATGAAAATCTTCAGCAGCCACAATACTTAAAACAATA
>VDFB02271358.1:418324780-418361944 GCA_007258455.2 Sequoia sempervirens | reverse complement strand
TCTCCCTCCTCCCCCCTCTCCCTCTCTCCCCTCTCTCCTTAACCCTTAAACCCTAAACCCTTGTACACCCCCTACCCTTTATCTCTCTCCCACTCCCCCCCACTCTCTCTCTCAAGTCTCTCCCTCCTACCCCTCTCCCCCTCTCACCTCTACCATTCCCTAAACCCTTGTACCCCTACTTTATCTCTCCTCTAACTCCCCCTCTCTCTCTCAAGTCTCTCCATCCTACCCCCTCTCCCTCTCCCCCCTCTACCCTTAACCCTTAAACCCTACCCTTTATCTCTCTCCCACTCCCTCCCCTCTCTCTCAAGTTTCTCCATTCTACCCCCTCTCCCCCTCTCCCCTCTACCTTTAATCCTATAACCCTAAACCATTCTACTCCCTACCCTCTATCTCTCTCCCACTCCCCCCTCTCTCTCTCAAGTCTCTCTGTCCTACCCACTCTCCCTCTTGAGCTCCTCTACACTTAACCCTTAAACCCTACCGTTTATCTCTCTTCGACTCCCCCCTCTCTCTCTAAAGTCTCTCCCTCCTACCCCCTCTCCCTCTCACCTCTCTACCTATAACACTTGTACACCCCCTACCCTTTATCTCTCTCCCCCCTCTCTATCAAGTCTCTTCCTCCTACCCCCTCTCCTCTCTCTCCTCTACCCTAACCCTTGTACACCCCCTCCTTTATCTCTCTCCCACTCCCCTCTCTCGCTCTCTAAAAGTCTCTCCCTCCTACCCACTCTCACTCTCGAGCTCCTCTACCCTTAACCCTTAAACCCTAGGACCCCCTACCCTTTATCTCTCTCCCACTCCCCCCCTCTCTCTCTAAAGTATCTCCCTCCTACCAAGGATTAAATTTGATGGTCGACTTTGCCTATCAAATTTTTTTTTAATGACGGTTATCTATTCAAGGGTGCCCTTAAAACATTATGATATACTTTAGTGTATGTAAAATTATATATAAATCAAACATATATATCATTATAATTCTATATAAATTTTGACAGACTATAAAAAATATCTCCTTTTATCTAATACAATCTTCTTAAAATTTTGATTGTATTCTACAACAAAAATCTCTAAATACGGTCATACGGCCATCAAATTTAAAAATAATATAATTAATATTTATATTAATATTAAAAATTAGTTTTAAAAAGCAGGTGTTCAAACGAACATCTTTAGAATGTTAAGTCGAACCCTTTTAAAGTACATTTTTTTATTCTATGTTATGTGGGTTCGGTCAAACCCCTATTCGACCGAACATTATTTTTTTGTTCGACTGAACCCCCATTTTTTCAGCTTGCCCCCCTGAGGCACCAAAATTGCTCAGAATTTTGCACTTCGAAGCTCGATTTGAGAATGAAAATGGAGGAGATCTCAGAAACCCAACTAGTATCAGGTTCCCCTAAAAACGAGTTATCCAATGAATATAATTTTAATATGTTTTGATTATATTATCTATCTATTTTTTAAGTTTTATTAAATATGGGGTTTTCACCGAAAACAAAACTCTTTGTTCTGCACAAGTGGTTCAAAAATAGAAGATTATGAAAAAAAAAAATTAAAAATATGAGTGCACCAAATATTGGAGTCCTTGATCCAACAAAAAAAAAGAATTTCGATACATACAGAAAAGTTATGCATTATACAATCGTGTTGTTATGTCTGAATTGTAATTGGTTTGACTTTGAAACTTGATTAAAGAAAAATATTCAATAAAAAACTATCTAACCAAGTGGAAGCACTAGATATCGGAGTTACAAATCTAAATTTGAAATAATTGAATTTTATCTTTCAAGGAAAAAAAGTTATGCGTTATACGGTGTGAGTCACTTTTAAAAAATGTTATTTTTTGAAAAAAACCAATTTTCATGGGAGATGGAAAAAGAAGTGCAATCTAATTCCAAAAAAATTGAAAAAAATATTTTTAGAATCTACAGACAAAATGTGACAAGACTCTAGTTTGCATCATCTTCAAATTCCTTACAGTTTAATCGCTATAGGTGCCCGAATGTGAATATTTTGTTAAAAAAAAAATATCAATGTCCAGTTTGGCCAAAAATTGTAAACCACTATCATGGGATCACCCCATGGGAGATTGCATGATTGAGCTCAAAGGTATAGAGCTATCAAAGAGTAACAGTAATTGGCACCTAGTTGCAGTGACATCAGACTTCAAGTGTAGCATGTAGTGGTGGTAGGATTGAAGTTGCAAAGACCTTAAGCGAACACATTCTAGCTCGTATGTGACGAACAATTGAGAAGATGGTAGATTGAAAGGGGAGAAAGTTGGCAAGTTGTGCGAGGCACTGGGAGCATTGAATGCATAAGGACTTGGAATTTGTGCAGCATGTCACAGAAGTAATGGGAGGGGATGCACATTAAACATGACTGTTGTGTGTTATAAAGGTTAGTATCGAAGTTAAACAATAAAAACACACAAATGAAACATTAAACTAAAGAAAGCAAGATAAATTGAAATCAAAGATAACAAACAAAGCTTCTTTAAAACCATTCCATTCTTCTCTATCTCCAGTGATTCTTTTGAAGCTGCTGCTCTCAAATTGTGTAAGCAAAGCTTCTTAGAATGGCAACCTGCAGAACGAGTATGCAAAAGGAGAGTGCCTCTCTATCCTATATGCTAGTGGAGTGAAAATGTTGATACGGATATGCACAGGGGCTGTAAATTATGGACAGAGGCTATGGATTATGAATACTTCTAAAACTATGAAATGAGGATGATAAGCCATGATATGGAATGCTATGCTATGCTAAAAACTGAAATGCTATGAATGCTTGAAAGCTAATTGACTATAGTTTTCCTGTATAAAAGCTTATGTGTTTTTCAAAGACTCGGCAGTCCATTTTATAGATTTTCACAGGCAAGAGCCTGGCTGGCAAAGATCAATGGCTGTGAGATTTTCTGGTAATTTTGAATGGTGAGAGATGGAGAGGTTGAGAGGAAGATGGAAGATGTTGGGAGGTTGGAGAGAAGAATGGAGGCTTGTCTTCAACCCACAGGAACAAGCTTGCACAGGAACAGAGAAATTAATTTTCTGTTTTGGAAGTTTGTTTCACGGTTGTTGAAGATAATCCAATATTAAATAAATAAATTTATTTAATTTCATGTGAGTTTGATTTTTGATTTTAGAACTATAGAAGATTTAATTAAATATTTGAAATATTTAATTGTGAATGGACTTTAGAAGAATTAATTAAATATTGTGAATGGAATTAGAGGAATTAATTAAATATTTAGAATATTTAATTATGAATGGACTTTAGAAGATAGAAGAATACTTAATCTTTATTTGAATAAAATATTCAAGCCAAGATTATGTGATAATTAATATAAATAAATCGTAATGTTTATTTAATTAATTAAGAAATGGATAAGAAAAGTGATTAAATAAACTTATTTATTTAATCTAAATGAAAGAATGAACAATATAAATAAATTATTTAAATTTATTTATACGCAGATTGAATTCAGAGATTTAATTAAATATTTAAAAATATTTAATTAATTACCAGACTATTGTGATGTGACCATTTTTAGGTGTATACATTTTTCCCCTCTTTGAAGTGATGTGTTTTCACGCATTAGTTCAAAGAATTTTGAAATTTGCCCTAGAAATTTTCCCCAGATACTGATTGTTGAATGTTGACATGTATATGCCCCCTTGAACGATGAATCGATAAGATTTTGATTTTTGTGAATTTTTTTGATTTTTTAGATGTTTTTGAGATTTATGATTTTGAAGATGTTGATTCATCATTTGAAAATGATGATATGAAGAAATTGATGTGTAAAAGATGTGAGATGAAAAATTGATGACCTAAATTGCCCTTGTAATGATAGAATGCCCCAATTTTGCGTATTGTGATGCCCTGATTTGATGATGTTTGTCTGATAAATTTGTTCCCAAGGTTGTTGGAAAACAAATAGTAGCTGATAAATTTGCTTTTAAAGTTGTTAAAAACAAATAGTTGTTTGATAAGTTTGCTTCTAAGGTTGTTAAAAACAAACAGGATTTTGATAAATTTGTTTTCATGATGATGAAAAACAAATAGGTTGTTGATAAGTTTGCTTCTAAAGTTGTTAAAAACAAACATGATTTTGATAAATTTGTTTTCATAATGATGAAAAACAAATAGGTTGTTGATAATATTCAGATTTGATTGATTTGTCGTGATGATTTGATATTGATATTGTTTTGACATGATGATTCTTCCTATTCAACAGGAGAGATTGGGCATCTTGTAGTTACGAGAGCGATTCCCAAAGACATGGAGGTTGATTCCGCAGCTTGTACAAGCGGATAGAGATGTGATCGAGGCATGCGGACTGACCTCATTACTTGACATGCCTGAGGGTCATCAGGGACAGGTGGAGCAGGTTCATCAGGTGCAGGTGGGTAGAGCCGAGATCGGCAACATCAGAGGATAGCACTTCGTAGTGCTTTTTGCATGATGTCTTATTGATACTCTGTTGAGACATTTGTATACACACTGATATGATCCCATTTTTTATTATGTATAGTTGGCATCTTTTGTACATTTTGACATTCATTTTTGAGATATATGAAATGTAGCGATGATTTTTTATGTGATGAATGTGTCTATATATGCATGATGTTTATGATATGATTTATGAAAGTGCAATGTTATGTTCATGATATATATATGTATGCATGATTTATGAGATGAATGAAATCTATTGATGAATGAATGTAAAATGATGGATAATACAATTTATGAATGCTTATTTAATGTTTTGATTATGATGCATGCTTTGTTTTTATGATTTTCTAATACAAATATGTATGAAAAATGTATGAAATGATGTGTTTGTGAATGTCAAAATGTACTCAGTTATTTTATTGGAAAGACATGAAACATTTTATACTTTGCCAGCTTTTGGGAAAATCTATAAATGCAAAATGCAAATTCTAAAATGAATGTAATCTACACTAACCATGCAGGGTATTTGTTCAACATTGCCATCCTAAGAGCTTATTTGTGCTTTTTGTGCCATCATAGAGCTTTGAAATGTTGAAAGTTAATACAAGCATCAAAGGGTATGTTAGCACCAGTGATGACCTGAGTATTGCTTTCATGATTTTTGATATAGCAAGATAATACAAGCATCTAGGTATAATTGAACCGAGATGACCTGAGTATCGCTTGCATAAATAGACAAGAGTTAACCCATTTCCTATGCAAATTTTGAAATGTCATCAATGATACATAGTAGAGCATGTCTCGCGACCAATTTGCATAGTACTAATGATTTCCTCACAAACAACAGACAAAGAAAAATCATACTCCTTCCTTACTTTTCTAGTTCAATACATCATCAAATTGCTCCAGAGATATGATAGAAAATCAACCAACAATTCAAATTTTGCTCAAAGTATTTCAAACATTATTCAGATTAAGATCATCCAACTTGGTCATCAACATTGATGTTTGTGATTTGATTAACGTTGTTTTTGACCATGTTGTTTGATTTCATTGGCATGGAGTAATCGTTTGGTGTTGTGGTTGATTTGATGCGTCAATGTATGTTGCGTTTTGGCAAACCGTCAATTGTACATTTTTTTATGTTCTAAAAGCTCATTGCCCCTTGCTTGTTTAGTCTGTGTTTCTACCCCCAGTGTAAACACAACCTGAATATTATGGATATGTACAAATTTCATTAACCCATGATGAAACACATGGATTCTCATTGCATGATATGGATATGATAGATATGTACAAATGATAGACATGGATAAAGTGTATAAGATAAGATATATGATGTTCAAGAAGATCCTTAACCTTGTCAAGATCAAAGGTGGAAATGTAAGGAATGGACATAGAAAGGATAATGAACATGAATGATAAGATGGATGAAACTTGTCCCTAAGTGTAGAGTGCAAGAGGAATATGGAAGATAGGATATGGGTGATAGGGAGATGGAGGAAGGACTTAAGCATCAAGTTTCACAACCAAATATCCCTCTAATAAACAATGGCAATGGGAATTAGAATCCTAAATGTTGGCAGATTAATGATATGATGGAAGAATCTAAGGACTTATGCAAAAGTTTGGATTAAAGGAGAATGATGGGGTATGAATGTTGGATAATGGATAGGAGTTTGGAAGGCTTGTTGATGGATAGATGGAAAGGTTGGAAAGATCAATATTGGCACACACCTTGAAGGGCGGTGGAGTGATGAAGGAAAAATGGATTTGGAAGGTGATAGGTTATTAGATGGAAAATTGGAGGAAGCTTTTGGATTAGCAAATTTGGATGCCAATTTAGATTTTATTGCTTTTATGAGACTTTTAAGAATCCACATGACTTTTGACTTTGAGTTTTGCTTTGTGGACCTTTGTGGCCTTTGACATTTTTCTTTTTGATTTATGGACCTTTGTGGTCTTTGAAAATTACCTTTTCTCTTTGATGGGACTTTGTGGCCTTTTAGATTTTTCTTTTGATTTTGAATCAAATTTTATTTTATTTTTGCATGTCTCTTCGAGGAGACATGTTGATCCTTTGATACATGTGGAATTTTATATTGAAGCTTTTGACATTTGGCACCCAAATTACTTCCAAGAGCAATGGGAGGGGTGTATTGAGATGAACAATATGGAGGTATGATGGATGAGTTAATGAAGGAAGAATTTTGAAAGTGGATCAAGGATGTGTTCCTTTGTTGTTCTTGAAGAATAGGAGATGGAGAAATGTGGGACCCTAATATGGATGGAAGGGTTGATGAGCTAGGGTTGGGATGATAAGGACCAAGGATAGATGGAAGGTTTGATGAACTAGGATAAGGACCTAGGATAGATGGAGTTTTTGATGGACTAGGATAAGGACCTAGGATAGATGGAGTTTTCGATGGACTAGGATACCTAGGTTGAGCACAAGGTGTATAACCAAGGCCATGAGAATATGGATGTGCTTGGACAAAAAGGGGTTCTAGGATACCTTGCTCATGAAGGCCTAAACCTTTTCCTTTGTAATTCATACTTTGACACATTCATTTACCAATGGGATATGTATTGTTTGTGAAACAAGATGCAAGTCCATTTTGAGGAGGATATGATATGGATGAGAGGATAAGTGTTGGAAGTAAACCAGAATGGATAAAGGTGGAGGATCCCAATTTATAGGTGTGGGGTTCATGGATAACTTGAATAGGTGTGATAGGCTCTTGACATGAGGATGATGGGGTGTTTTGATCTTGACTTGGAAAAGGATTATGAAGTGGTATGAAAGGCATATCTTGATCATGATAAGGATAATCATCTTCATGGGATGAAAGGGTATCCTTGAATGGAAGCATATATTGATCTTGATGAGGAAGGGAATCGTGAAATTTTGTAGAAATCATATCTTGATCATCAATTTGTAAGACATCATTAGATAGGACGGAAGAACTATCATGCTCTTGTGATGCAATAGAATCATGGGATGGTATGGATTGATTAGATGATGTGGAAGGAGAACTTGGAAGAACATTTTGTTCTTGAGATGGAAGAGGATTATCATGGGTGAATAATGAAAGGAGGAGATCATCATATGGTTCTTGAGAGATGGGATCTTGATCAAAGATAGGAAGGGTTTGTAGAATGTTTTGATCGAGAAGTGTAGATTGAAATGAATCATTGGATGTAAAGGATATGATAGAAGAAGGTGATTGAATGGAATCGTTATCTTGAGTGAAAGAATCGTGAGGTTGATTCTGAATTATGGGGGATGAAGGTAAATGCATGACATGACAAGATTGGTCAATTTTATTTGATGGCGTAGATTTAGGCTTCTCAGTTAACCTTTGCAAAAATTCAAAAACATTGAATTTGGATGATGTTGCTTTTGGAGGAGAAGAGGTTACATTCATATTTCCGTCAAAGGACTTCATAGTTGATCCCCCTTGTATTTCCTTGATTTTCCTTTGGAGTGATCTTATTTGTTGGGGAAAGCTATTAAGATCATTTAATGGAGTTTTAGTCTTTTCAGGATCTTCCTTAATTTTCTCCATATTGTAGTTAGAGGGAAATTTGACACCTTGGTTTGCTAAAAAAAAGAAAGTAGCCTTCTTTATCTCGCTCTAAGATCTTGTCCAAAATTATGTGAAACTGTGGATCCTATTCAACTTCTTGAATCATTTCATCGGTTATTTCATCATTTGAACTATTCCCAGTACGAAACCTATGAAAAGGATTTTCTTCCCTATCACCCATGTTGTAAAGTGGACAATAGGCATATGCTTTTGAAATGTTCTTCTAGACTTAGATCACAGTTTTATTAGTGCAAAAATGATGATGTTTTGATCTGATAAGATGAAAATCTTATGATATGATCAAATGATGTTTCTAACTCTTGATTGTGGCTTCCAAGATGAAAGGATATCAGAATCCTGTTGGGGAAGTTGAATCAATAATCAAAAACTTGTTTGAAAATGGATTTCTTAACAAAAGTTGTGGATTTCCAATCTCTTAACATGAGAGTAATCAATGTGATTGTGAGTTTTGGATGATCTTTACTGAATTAATGTATTGAAAACACATCAAGCAAGTTGTAGAATAGTTGTGTTTAAGTCCTATTCTAAACATTAAGTGTATGATCAAAATGTTGTTCAAAAATTGTTTTCACACTTTTCACACATGATAAATAGATCAAATAGACTCACTCTTAGTTCTCAAGTAGGTCATCATAATAATCAACAACCCACATCTTAGAACTGTGTCGACTCACACAGCCGTGTCACCCCCGAAAGGGTGCCCGTGTTTTTGTCTTTTCTAGGCGCGTACTCAGAGTGACAGAAGTGGATACCGAATCCCCTGAGCAAACGGTCCTTGGCACTTATATGGTGAGTGTCTTGGGGGTAGATTCTTCCCTTTCCTGCACTGTGATTAATACGATGTTCAGAAACTGACTTCGGTTAGATACTACACTAGGTTCGTAGTATGGGTTTCTGTTCGGTGCGGCAAATGATATACTCCCTCAGGAGACTTCCCAACCTTTAGAACAAAGGCTTTGGGGATGGTTATTTTGCACACTACTGTCAAAAGAGGGTTTCCCCTGATTTGCTTTAAATTTTGTAGTGGGGTGGAATAGCCTGGCTTTGGCTTGAACCCATTTGAGTCGTTCCTCTTGGGTGAGTACTTTTTTCCACAAGAGCAGGCTCTCTAAAGGATGTAATTAAAGCAGTAAATTTGTATGAAATTGAAAAGGCAAGTTTGGTATTTTGATCACCCAGTTAAGGGGAGAGCATAGACCTATTGCCACAGACAAAGCAAACAAATGTTCTTTTTAAAACTCAAATCACAATTGATCTACTCTAAGTGAAGATATTGCTTCACAAAAGCAAATTGTTCAATTTTAATTGCAAGATCATTGTGTAGTGACTACCCTAGATTGATTCATTTTAAAATCCATGTCTATCTTAGGATTGATTCATTTTGATTAAGTGACTATCCTAAGATTGGTTCATTCCAATTAAGTTCCTACTGACCACGGTCGCGTCGGATCCAGTCAAATCATATTTAAGTTACAGATTACAATTGCATGTTTTGAAAAATCTATGCTAAAAATAAAAATTGCACTAAAATAGACATCATGGGCGCTATGAAACCACTTATGGGCGTTGTGAAACTTCTGATGGGCGCTGAGAAACCTCTGATGGGCACTGTGAAATCTATTATGGGCACTATGAAACCTCTGATGGGTGCTATGAAACTTCTGATGGGCGCTATGAAACCTTTGATGGGCACTGTGAAATTTCTAATGGGCGCTGTGAAACCTCTGATGGGCACTATAAAACCTCTGATGGGCGCTATGAAACTTCTGATGGGCGTTGTGAAACCTCTGATGGGCGCTATAACAGTGTTAAAGGGTGCTAAACTGGGTGTAATTTGTGTTGAAGCGTGTTTATTGCACTAATACACTATTTTAGCGGTGACCTGTCAGAAAAACCTACAAAAAGATGTTAAAATTGGGGCAAGAGCCCCACGGTGGGCGCCAAAAATGTGTGTTATAAAGGTTAGTATTGAAGTTAAACAATAAAAACACACAAATGAAACATTAAACTAAAGAAAGCAAGATAAATTGAAATCAAAGATAACAAACAAAGCTTCTTCAAAACCGTTACATTATTCTCTATCTCCAGTAATTCTTTTGAAGCTGCTACTCTCAGATTGTATAAGCAAAGCTTCTTAGAATGGCAACCTGCAGAACGAGTATGCAAAAGGAGAGTGCTTCTCTATCCTATATGCTAGTGGAGTGAAAATGTTGATACGGATATGCACAGGGGCTCTAAATTATGGACAGAGGCCGTGGATTATGAATGCTTCTAAAACTATGAAATGAGGATGATAAGCCATGATATGGAATGCTATGCTATGCTAAAAACTGAAATGCCATGAATGCTTGAAAGCTAATTGACTATAGTTTTCCTGTATGAAAGCTTCTGTGTTTTTCAAAGACCTAGCAGTCCTTTTTATAGATTTTCACAGGCAAGAGCCTAGCTGACAAAGATCAATGGTTGTCAGATTGTCTAGTAATTTTGAATGGTGAGAGATGAAGAAGTTGAGAGGAAGATGAAAGATGTTGGGAGGTTGGAGAGAAGAATGGGGGCTTGTCTTCAACCCACAGGAACAAGCTTGCACAGGAACAAAGAAATTAATTTTCTATTTTGGAAGTTTGTTTCACGGTTGTTGAAGATAATCCAATATTAAATATATAAATTTATTTAATTTCATGTGAGTTTGATTTTTGATTTTAGAACTATAGAAGATTTAATTAAATATTTGAAATATTTAATTGTGAATGGACTTTAGAAGAATTAATTAAATATTGTGAATGGAATTAGAGGAATTAATTAAATATTTAGAATATTTAATTATGAATGGACTTTAGAAGATAGAAGAATGCTTAATCTTTATTTGAATAAAATATTCAAGCCAAGATTATGTGATAATTAATATAAATAAATTGTAATGTTCATTTAATTAATTAAGGAATGGATAAGAAAAGTGATTAAATAAACTTATTTATTTAATTTAAATGAAAGAATGAACAATATAAATAAATTATTTAAATTTATTTATACGTAGATTGAATTCAGAGATTTAATTAAATATTTAAAAATATTTAATTAATTACCAAACTATTGTGATGTGACCATTTTTAGGTGTATACAACTATATAGAAGAATTGACAGAGGCGGTGAGCGATTAATGTGAGCAACTAGACTGAAAGAATGGTGGACTGTAGAATTGCAGTCCACTTTGGATGTCATGCCACACACCAAGTGGAGGTGGGACCGTGCACATATCGATCACATGGCCAAATACCCATTTTTTTGACACCTTAATTAAATCATGTAATTCTGTGCCATATGAAATAACTAAAATAAAATAAAAGATTTTTTTATTTTTTAAAACTAATTTATTTGTTAACTTGATTTTTAAAATTCGACACTCCACGTGAACCTTCGAAGTTAGGGTGCCTCCACTAATATATAGTGATATAGTCATTTGGAGGGAATTGTTTAGAATCCTAGTGGACCTTGATTTTTAAATTTCGACACTCCACGTGAACCTTCAAAGTTAGGGTGCCTCCACTAATATATAGTGGTATAGTTATTTGGAGGGAATTGTTTAGAATCCTAGTGGACGGAAATTTTTTTTCCCATTCTCTTCATCGTCTCTACAATCCTAGTTTCTCATCTCAGTAATTTGCTTTAGTAGTACTATTGTGGGACCCGCAAGGAGAGGGGCAACAACTCATGAACCAGATAATTATGTTTGATAATAAGGGAGAGGGCCCTATCGTGGGTAGGGTGACTTTGACCCCTTGCTCCACGTCATCAGCATCTGAGTCGGGTTTTTTATTTTGGCCACGTCCCTTGACCGTCGAGTTGGCAGTATGAAAAAAACTTTTGGAAAAAATTCAAGCACGTTTTCCAAAGTTTTGGGGGTGTTTTTCAAAAACCACAAAAAAAGAGCCAAAAAAAGTGATGCACCGATAGTGGGTAACTAAGTCATGTAATATTGGCATGCTGATGTGGTGTTACATGATTAGTCAATTTGTGTATTTTTTGAAATGAAGGGATTGGTAGTTGGATACTAAGTGTTAATTTATTGACACTTTTATTGCCCAACAGTGGTCCCCAGACTGTCCAAAGTTGGCCCCCAAGCTGTCCATAGCTATACCAACTATTGGACCTTGTCCCACAATAGTGGGTAACTAAGTCATGTAATATTGGTATGCTGATGTGGCGTTACATGATTGGTCAATTTATGTACTTTTTGAATTGAAGGGATTGGTAGTTAGATACTAAGTGTTAATTTATTGACACTTTTATTGCCCAACAGTAGTCCCCAGACTGTCCAAAGTTGGCCCCCAGGCTGTCCATAGCTATACCAGCTATTGGACCCTGTCCCATGATAGAGTCCTCTCCCTTACTCCCCGTCAGGTAGTTTCCACCATGGGCCCAGTATGAATACACATGTAATATTTTCTATTGTGGTAGCACGTCGAGCTGTTAAATCAAAGTACAATCAGAAGACTCTTCCTGATTTCGCCTCGCCTTGAGACACAAAGCGGGGACCTACTTCTTTATCGAAGAACGTTCATAGTAAATGGTTTTACATTTCTATCTAAATACTTGAGCGACAATAATTTGCTATAACCATTTTTTCATTATTCTACACTAGCTTTTCTTATTAGATATACAATCTTCATAAACCACCGTTTGACTTGGAATATGGTTCAATAGAGTTTTTCCTTTTGCTAGTCATAGTCCCTCTGGAATTGCTGCCCTTGCCAGGAAAAATAATATCAATTGCCCCTGAAAATTGAATCAAGGATTCCGTCAAAAATCTACTGGCAGCTGAAGAATTCTCTGATAATCCCAGTTGGCTCCAAAGTAGTGTTTAATGGCTTTGAGTTTGTCACCAGTGCTTCCTATTTATATAGTTTCACAGTATCTTATATTACAAATCCCAGTTACAGAAGCAGAATATGTGCCATCTATAAGCTTCGACCTACATGATGAAAACTTTCTCCAACTGGACGGCGATGCCGTCTTTATGGATGGAAATGTAGTCCAACTTACAAACATCACAGAAAGTCTTGCCTCCGGAACTGTAGGCAGAGTAGTTTACAATAATACAAGTCCGTTATGGAACGCTTTTACTAAATCATTTGCCAACTTCACCACTCATTTTCAATTCCAAATCAACTGGACTTGCAAATCTGACTCTGATAATGGTGGCTCTGGACTTGCTTTCTTCATGGCGTCTCCGATTTCTGGTATTCACTACATAGGATATGCAGAATATCTCGGGCTTTCTAACGACGACAATATAGGTAAGCCGTCCAACAAATTCGTAGCTGTTGAATTCGACACAATTCAAAGTGGGGATTGGGATATAAATGACAATCACATGGGAATTGATGTCAATAATATGACGTCTGAAGTCTCTGTTCCTCTAAATCAAAGATTGAATAAAGGTAAGATATGGGACGCTAGGATAGAATACCGCGGCCAAGAAAATATGTTGACTGTGTCTGCTGGATCAGAAGGCCAAGTATCAGGCAACTTGTCATATAAGATAAATTTGACAAGATATCTTTCTCCAGATGTTCTGGTGGGGTTTTCAGCGGCAGCCTATAGTTCAACCGCGATTCATCGACTAATTTCGTGGAACTTCACGGCTAACTTCACTACTGTTGTTTCTGGTTCATCTGAAACGAAGAAAATTTCGTGGAAAGTAGGTATAACAGTCGGCTCTGTCATTTTGGTTACAGTGCTTTTTGTTACCTTTGCCATTTATCGCTATACCAAACGAACCACAGAGACAAGCGAGGACATGGAACAGCATTCCGATATGGATATAGAACTGGAACATGTTCCGCGGAAATTTACATACTCGGAGCTCAGTGAGGGCACTAGTAGTTTCAGCGAGCAGAAAAGAATTGGACAAGGAGGATTCGGGGATGTATACAAAGGCATTTTAGTACAATCAGATGAAATAGTTGCAGTGAAGCGCATATCTGCAGGGTCAAAGCAAGGGAAAAAGGAGTATCTTGCAGAAATAAGCACAATTACCCGCCTCAGGCATCGCAATTTGGTTCAGCTGTTGGGATGGTGTCATGAGAAGGGTCAACTGCTGTTGGTCTATGAATACATGCCTAATGGGAGTCTGGACAATCTTCTTTTTGGTAAAAGGAGAGGAGAACTAGAGTGGAGCCGCAGATATAGAATCGCCATTGACATAGCCAGTGCACTGCTTTATCTGCACGAATCATGGGATGACTGCGTAGTGTACAGAGACATCAAATCCAGCAATGTTTTGCTCGATTCTGAATTCAATGCGAAGTTGGGGGACTTTGGATTGGCACGCCTGGTGAAGCATGATCAATGGCTTCAAACCACCAACATATCAGGGACTTTGGGGTACCTGGCACCCGAATGTGCAGTTACGGGAATATCTAGCACAGAGTCAGACGTGTTCAGCTTTGGCGCAGTAGCTTTGGAAATAGCCTGCGGAAGACCAGCACTAGATCATAGACTCGAAAGCTCAAAAACACGGCTTGTGGAATGGGTTTGGGAGTTGTATGGTGAAGGCAGGTTGTTCGATGTAGCAGACAGCAATTTATTGGGAGTGTTTGACAGGGCAGAATTGGAACAGCTGGTGGTGATAGGATTATGGTGCTCTCATCCGGATCCATTTACAAGACCCAAAATAAGGCAAGTGATCCAGATCTTGAACTTTGAAGGGCCTTTACCTCGTCTACCCAGCACACTGCCTAAAGCCAAATATTCTCCTCTGAAACAAGGTTCCTTTTCCCAGTCGTCAGGTTTTGCTGCTCCTCCAGATTCGGGTTCTACCAGTATGCCAAGCACTTCTAGTCAGGGATTAGCGTCAACTAATTCAAGCATTAGCAAGTCCGCAGGTTGATTGGCTTACAATTTGGTGGTTGGGTTATTTGTGCAAAATATATAAGAACTTGTATGTCATCTACGTCAAGAATTGCTAATGATACGTTCCATAAAGTTCAGAACTTCTATATCATGTATTTTTCTCTGAATAGATTTCTAATAGTCGCAGTCATTAGGTCTGTTTTCCAGTTCTTAGTTTCAAGTTTCGTTACATTTCTAGTCCTACTATCTTATTCTTGCATCCTCACTTGTAACAGCATGGAAATCGGCGTTTCTAAATGTGTTCTATGTTCTATGGTGTTGGGTATTAATCTTCCAGTATGGTGCCTATATGAACTTTATATGCTTCTTTTTTGGGAGCAAAGGTTATAAAACTTTTGTTTTTTAAAAGGCTCTAGTTTAGTCTTTGAGATGGATCATAATTTACAAGTATTTGGTTCTGAATTTTTCAACCTTCATTGTAAAAGGAAACAGATAATGATACAAATAGTTTTATTGGCTTTGGCAGTGGGCATTTGTTCTACAATTCTTATCATCTATAATATATTTAGCATCCCGTTGTAATTTCAGTTTTAATCCCAACCAAAATTTAAAAAATCAAAACTATTTATACTTACATTTGCAGGTGAGTGCTATGGTTGTTAGCTAACAAAAAAAAGTCATGGGTTTGAATCTTGAGTGTGTTATCTTTGCACAGCAGTGTTCCATCTCTTCTTTTGTCAACAAGGTTGTCCACTAGCAAGAGACAGAGAAGTCATCAGTTCAAATCTCTACAGAGCAGCTTTGTACAACAGTCTTTTTCCAATTTGATGTTACCCATAATTGTAATTGTAAGTGATCTCTCATCTGTTAGAGGTGATTGCAGAATGTTCAATAAGAGCTAGATTGCTCCTATTTTAATTGCTTTTTAAAAAGGCTCTAGTTTAGTCTTTGAGATGGATCATAATTTACAAGTATTTGGTTCTGAATTTTTCAACCTTCATTGTAAAAGGAAACAGATAATGATACAAATAGTTTTATTGGCTTTGGCAGTGGGCATTTGTTCTGCAATTCTTATCATCTATAATATATTTAGCATCCCGTTGTAATTTCAGTTTTAATCCCAACCAAAATTTAAAAAATCAAAACTATTTATACTTACATTTGCAGGTGAGTGCTATGGTTGTTAGCTAACAAAAAAAAGTCATGGGTTTGAATCTTGAGTGTGTATCTTTTCCCAGCAGTGTTCCATCTCTTCTTTTGTCAACAAGGTTGTCCACTAGCAAGATACAGAGAAGTCATCAGTTCAAGTCTCTACAGAGCAGCTTTGTACAACACTCTGTTTTTCCAATTTGATGTTACCCATAATTGTAATTGTAAGTGATCTCTCATCTGTTAGAGGTGATTGCAGAATGTTCAATGAGAGCTAGATTTCTCCTATTTTAATTGCTTTTTAAAAAGGCTCTATTTAATCTTTGAAATGAATCATAATTATTGGTTCTGAATTTTTCAACCTTTATTGTAAAAGTAAACAGATAATGATACAAATAGTTTTATTGGCTTTGGCAGTGAGCATTTATTCTGCAATTCTTATCATCAATAATATAACTCAGTAAATATTTAGCATCTCGTTGTAATTTCAGCTTTAACCCCAACAAAAATTTAAAAAATCAAAACTATTTATACTTACATTTGCAGGTGAGTGCTATGGTTGTTAACTAACAAAAAAAGTCGTGGGTTTGAATCTTGAGTGTGTATCTTTGCACAGCACTGTGTTTCATCTCTTCTTCTTTTGTCAACAAGGTTGTCCACTAGCAAGAGACAGAGAAGGCATCGGTTCAAATCTCTACAGAGCAGCTTTGTACAACACTCTCTGTTTTTCCAATTTGATGTTAGCCATAATTGTAAGTGATCTCCCATCTGTTCAAGGTGATTGCAGAATGTTCAATAAGAGCTAGATTGCTCCTATTTTAATTGTTTATTCTTTGAAATGGATCATAATTTACGAGTATTTGGTTCTGAATTTTTCAACCTTCATTGTAAAAGGAAACAGATAATGATGTACAAATAGTTTTATTGGCTTTGGCAGTGGGCATTTGTTCTGCAATTCTTATCATCTATAATATATTTAGCATCTCGTTGTAATTTCAGTTTTAATCCCAACAAAATTTTAAAAAATCAAAACTATTTATACTTACATTTGCAGGTGAGTGCTATGGTTGTTAGCTAAAAAAGAAAAAAAAAGTCATGGGTTTGAATCTTGAGTGTGTATCTTTGCACAGCACTGTGTTTCATCTCTTCTTTTGTCAGCAAGCTTGTCCACTAGCAAGAGACAGAGAAGTCATCGGTTCAAATCTCTATAGAGCAGCTTTGTACAACAGTCTCTGATTTCTCAATTTGAGGTTAGCTATAATTGTAAGTGATCTCTCATCTGTTAGAGGTGATTGCAGAATGTTCAATAAGAGCTAGATTGCTCCTATTTTAACCATAACATCAACATTATCAAGGCTTATAGGAAAATTTGAGCAAGCTTCCAAAGAACCCATCCTAATTGCAAAGGAATTGGCCCTTTGTTGCTTGGGATTCTAGTGGATCTTTAACAAGTCCAAAATCAATTTTGAGAGAATTGCCTAATTTCTATGGAGATGGTTCTATGTCTCCTATTAGTCATATGCAGGATGTGGCAAATTTGTCCAAAATACATGGTATTACTATCCCTGATGTTGCTCTCATATTGTTAGTTTTACCTATCAAAGAAAAGGCTTTAGCCTGATAAAACTTTCTATATTGCTGACTAGGATTGGTTGATCCGAACCTTGTTGCATGAATCAATCATATCACCATGTTAAAGAGAGATTTCATGGAGCCTACACATGATTCCAACTTCATATTCAATTGTAGATGGGAAAAGATATCCACTGATGTTAGCTCTCCACTAGGTTTTGCATTTCTTTATTATTAAAAGGCTCTTGACGAAATAAAATTGCTCTAACGATTCAAGTGTTAGGTGGTGAAACCCTTCTTGAAGCCTTTAGTTAGTTGTCCGAGATAAACAAAATTTTATACAACCTAGAAAAATAGCTTCCATGCACACAGTCTCCTTACCCCCTCAAGCTTGTAAAACCCTTCAAGTCTTTTTGTATGGTTAAATACAAAATTTAAACCCACCCACCTCCCCTCCTGCTTAGTCATTTGAGCCAAATGTGGCAGCTAAAATGAAAAACCTTGTTTCAAAATTCTCCAACTAGTTCATAGCCTTCAACAGGGGCAATACAAAATTCTCTTGGTAGCTTGTCGTTCTAGTTAGGGGAATCATAATTATTTTCAATTTATCCCAATGGTGCAAGTTAATAAAGAGTGGCAACCATTTCTCTATGCTCATAGGTGTGTTTGTTCAAACAGGTTATAGGCAGTATTAGGAGTTGTGAATCTTCATGTCTTCATTTAATTCAAGAGGTGTGTGGGTGTTTTCAATGTGGGTTTGACAGCCTTGTCTTTCTTCTTCATTTTCAAGTCAATCTATGCCTAATGAATTAAGGTGTGCTTTTGGGTTGTTGAAGATCCCCCTAAAGTCACTAGAAACTATAGTGATTTATCACTATAATCTCAAAATTTTGTAATTTGACATTGTAATGAAGTACTTTGCCTTGAAATCCATAGTTTTAGACTATCACATGTAAAATGTAAGCTTTTTAAAGGTTAAGTGTTTAATATGAGTTGTTGATCTAGAACAATTGATAGAGATTTTATGTAGATATGTCTAAGTTTGCACACTAATATGTTGATATCCATTCTAGTATTACCTAATTTTGTTTTCCATGTGACTTTTTAATCCCTTCATGTTTATAACCAATCTAAGAAATTAAAATTAGGTATTTTTGTTACATTTGTAGCCTCACATTCGGTGAATTCAACCCTTAGTTTTTCCTATCATATTGCATAGTCTTCATGTTGCCACATTATTATTCTTGTTATGTGGTGTTGTTTTCATACCTTCCCTACTCATTGGTGTCTTCCTTGGTACATCAATGGTGTATGCATGATGCCATACAACCTCCTATGTGCAATCTTAACATTTATGTAGTACTATGGAGACTTTTATGGTATATGTGGGGTTATATTTACTCATCCTTGTGACTTGGTTGGGCTTCAAGTTCAATCAATGTCAGTCAAGTTCAAATTGTCTCAGGTCTATATCTGCATCCTTATGTTTTTATTCTCTTTGAAATGTAAATTGTTGTAGCCAACTATCACTCACTTAGGTGAAAATCTTATGACTGTGTTGGATGATGATGAGGGATGTTGCTATAATAGTGTCTCACTTTGGCCAAAATCTCAAAAATTAGCATTTCATAGATCATCTTCAAATTTTTAATGGTTTAGCTGTTATAGGTGATAGAAAGTGAAATTTTGGTTTAAAAGATTGATTTCAATGTCCCACTTTGACCAAAAAGTGGGACACTATTGTGGAATCATCCTAAGCTTGGCTTTACCTCTTTGTACTTTTGCATGGAGGGTACAATGACAAAGCCTAATAGTTGCATTCCCCATTCATTATATAATGGCCAAATCAAACTACAAAAATTTACATCATATATTTTTTGGTGATGAGACTCATACATTCATAGTTAAATCTTGGTTCCTAATATTTATCTAATTCCTTAGTTTAAAATCATGTTTTATCTAGACCTGGTGATTATTTAATTAAGTTAATTATCCATTAAGCTCTAAAAGCTATGAGGCTCTCCAAGACTTAACTTCCTTAGAAATTAAAGACTCTCATTAATCATTAGTGATCAATCGATATAGGTAAAACAAATACAATAAAGTTTCATGACTCTACACTTTGCCGTTATTCTTTGGTAAGGACATATATTTGACTCAAAGTTTAACTAGCCTCTCTAGATGTCATGACATACTAGCAATCCAATGGACTTGAGTAATTCATGATACTAGATGTACATGGTTTATTTGAGCTTGAGAATTACTTGGAAATACTTCCAAGGTATCCTATAGGCATTAGGATATTATACACTCAAAATCACATGGTTGCTTTAGTTCCAAAATAAACAAATAAGTTATCTTAGGTTCCTACCAAACACTAGAATTTATTAAAAACTTATCTATGAACAATGCAGTTCTATATTTCACTTAATAATACTTTTGAGGTTTCTCATGGATGCAAATACTTTATGAACCATATTTACTTAGGGCCCTCAATTCTTGATTTTACAAGACTTTATTCAAAAGGGTCCTATAAACTCTTAACATATGAAAACAACATAATTATTAGAAAGTGATTATATAATTCAAAGGATCTATTGTAAAGCTAGTATGGAGTAGACATGTCATGATTCTACTAGGTTAGTTCAATGGGTTCTCTTAGGAAGTCTGAGAATGTTTCTCTCAACTAACCTCCCTAGTAGATGCAAGAATTTTTTTTCTTCCTTTAAACATCTTTGGTTCTAAATTTTACTAACACATTCATCTTAGGTTCCCCTTTCTTTCCTTGGACACATTTTGACCAAATATTAGTCTCGATTGATCAATGATTGGAATTTCCTCTAGAACATCAATAAATAGTAAATACTTTAGGAATTAACTAATAATTGAACAATAAATACTCTAGAGATTAACTAATAATTGAACATACTTGAAATGATATTCAAACTTCACATAACTAAAAAAAAATAAGCCAAGACACTATTTGAGAGATTACTGGACTCCTAAGAGGATTTCTAAGATTCGCTTGAAAAAATCTAGACAATATTTTCCTCTAGGTAGTTTACTTAGACAACTCCTTGCTCATTAAAGCAACAGATAGAACTAGGTGATAAAATTCAATAAATATTTATCCATACCTATATAAGCTCTTCATTTGGGAATTCCCCAATTGATTTCCAAATAATTTAGTATTATCAAAAACTAACCATTAAGAGAGTGATTTATCCCATATAGAGTTTACAATAAATCAATACTAAGAAATTGACTTCACTAATATGATATACTTAAATCATTAAATCTACAATATAAAAAATTACAACTTCAAGCCTTTAAAGGTGATTATTTATGCACTTAGTTATTTGCTTCTCACATGCAAGGGGCACATCAACAATTTGATGCAGGAGCATCCAAGGAAAAGAGAAATCTTGCATCAAACTAAGTTATTTCTTTTTCAATAAGGGCTAAATTGGATGGAAGTTCATCATGTATGGCAATCTATAGGAGTTTGAGCTTCAGGAGTAAGCGACAGGAACAAGCTTCATAATTTGGCATTATTCGACAAACTAGCGGCGTGACATGAATATTTAAGAGGAACTTGGTTTAAGGTCCCTTCAACATGATGATGGAAATAGGCAACATGGTAGTAATGTTATTTTGCAAGGGTTGAAGGTCTTCATCGGGTTGACATATGAGCGTCAGCAGGACAACATATTGAGTCCCTTCAACACGTCGATGAGATGGGATCCAACAGAGTGATGATAAAGGTGAACAATGACGTCAGGAGTGATAGGTGGCGAAAGCTTGGCAACCTACTAGGATTTTGAGGGCCCATACCCTTTTTCAGTGATATAGCATGGAATGGTGTGGATTTAAAGAAAAATATCTAATAGCTTAAGGGGTGACACATAGGCAGTATGGACCACTCAATCAAGGTTGTAAAGCATATTGATGTGACGTTGTTATTTTGATGGGAGTTGTTACAGTGTCCCTTCGACAGAGTGATGAAATGCATCGAGGTGATGATAGGATATTGATGTGAGAGGATTTGAAGTCCCCTTGACATTGTGATGGTGGGGAAGTGGACGAGAATGTGAGTCTAATGATGGTGATGAACGGATGAGTTAGTGACCAGTGACACATAGCACAATTTTATTCATTGATTTCACATCTCTGTTGTGAATCAATGTGATTTCTATTAGTGATTGGTGTCAGCCTAATGATGAAGCATAGATTCGAAGATGATTACCTAGCACGAACGAATAGAAATGGAATTACTACCAATGAGGTAACTTCCTAGGAGATTAGGATGTTTATTGGACGATGAAGCGATACTAAGACAACATAGGAGGAAAAGAATGTCAAGAGGCTAGGTCGACATGAAGGAGGAGTATAGTATAGAAACAGAGTGGAAGATGAGATCGTGGATCAGAGAAGAGAAGTCAATTACCTGCTAGTGAATGTAGAGCTGAGAGTGAACACTCTGATCTATAAATTTGGCAGATGGTTGTCATGAGAAGCCAATGTAATTTTGTAATGTTCTAATCTATTTTTTTATTTCATTAATAATAAAATCTCTTTGTTTCTTCATGTGTATTGGTTGTGTTTCTGTGTTTTTGTTGCCATGGTAAGGGGATTACCCCTCATCAAGTGGTATCAGAGCAAGAGTTCTTGAGTCTATAAATAGATCGTCGAATGTGAGGTAGTTTGTAGCAAGACCTACGAGTGTGGGTTGAGATCAAAATGCCTCCTAGACTTTCCCAACATGGTAGAGGCAGAGGAAGAGGTGGTGGAGGAAGAGATCCTCCTAGAGATTAAATTAGAACCATCAGAAGGAAAATGGATACCTTGCAGGAAGAGGTTCGTAAGAGAGGAGTGCATTGAGAAAGAGATGATAGTGAAGATGAAATTGAAGAGGAAAGAAGAATAACTTGAGATCAAATGGATCCTAGAGAAATGAGATTGCTCAGAGAAATATCTAGCCTTGGAAAGCAACCTAATTTAATGGAGGTTTCAAATTTTAGTGGAAATCTAAATCCTGAGGAGTTGATCAATTGGATCAATGACATAGAAGATTTTTTTGAGTTCAAGGAGATCATAGACCCTCATCGAGTGAGGTTTGCAAAGACAAAGCTAAAAGGTCATGCTAGCATATGGTGGAAAGAGATCCAGGTTGAAATAGGAAAGCAAGGGAAGGATAAAATTTCTAAATGGGACAAAATGGTGGAAAAATTGAAGAAGTAGTTTATTCTAGTTGATTATGAGTTCGAGAGTTGCTCAAGAGGATGCAAAATCAAAATCCTCCTAGAGATGAAATTAGATCCATCAAAATGAAAATGAATACCTTGTAGGAAGAGGTTCACAAGAGCGGAGTGCATCGAGAAAGAGATGACAGTGAAGATGAAATTGAAGAGGAAGTGGAAGAAGAATAACTTGAGATCAAATGGATCTTGGAGAAATGAGATTGTTGAGAGAAATATCCAGCCTTGGAAAGAAACCTAAAATGGTGGTTTCAAATTTCAATGGAAATCTTAATCCTGAGGAGTTGATCGATTGGATCAATGACATAGAATAATTTTTTGAGTTCGAGGAGATTGAAGACCCTCATCGAGTGAGGTTTGCAAAGACAAAGCTAAAAGTTCATGCCAGCATATGATGGAAAGAGATCCAGGTTGAAAGAGGAAGGAAAGGGAAGGATAAAATTTCTAAATGGGATAGAATGGTAGAAATACTAAAGAAGTAGTTTATTCTAGTTAATTATGGGTTGGAGCTGCTCAAGAGGATGTAGAATCTAAGACAAGGAATGAGGACAGTGAAAGAATACACAGAAGAATTTCACAAGATCCGGATTAGAACAGGATATTCTGAAGTGAATAAGGAGAAAGTAGCTCATTATCTTAATGGGATTAACCCTAGCATACAAGAAGATTTGGCATTAGTAAGAATGTACACCATTGAGGATGCATATCAGTTTGCATTAAAAGTAGAAGAAATATTGAACAGGAAATTTGAGAATAAGCAGAAAGGGAAAAGTAAAAGTTATGTGTAGCGAAAAGAAGATTAATAGTAGATTAGAGACATTAAGTATAATAAGGATGAAAGAGGTGAAATCTCAAGCAAGTTTCATGAGAAAAAATTTAGAGGTAGAGGAAGATTCAGACAAGGATCGGGAAGAGGAGGCTTCTGTGGAACATGTTTTCAATGTAGAGAAGGACATAGAGCCTTTGAGTGTCCTCAACATCAAGGAAGTACAAATAGAAGACCAGAAGGTAGTGCTCGAGTTGCCCATGTGGATGAAGATGCTCAGTCTTCACACTCTAAAGATATTAAAAAGGGTGAGTCCCTTATTGTCAAAAGATCCTTGTTGAAAGAGGAGAAGGAACCAGACCAAAGAAAGAGCCTATTTTGCACTCAATGTAAGTGTGAAGGTGAAGTTTGTAATGTGATTATTGATGGTGGTAGTACTGACAATCTTGTTTCTAGGGAAATGGTCAACAAGTTACAACTATGAAGGAGAAGGCACCCGCACCCATATAGAATTGCTTGGTTGTAGAATGACCATAAGGTTTCGATGAATGAACAATGATTGGTAAGGTTTAAGATAGGTGATTACGACATTGATGAATTTTTATTTGATGTTATTCCTATGGATATTTGTCACTTGTTATTGGGAAGACCTTGGAAGTTTGACAGGAAGGCAGTGCATGATGGGTATGCTAATACCTACTATTTGACGAAAGATGGAGTCAAGAACAAGTTGAAACCTTTGAATAAAGAATTAAAAAAGGTATTTTATACCCCTAGAAAATGCTTGGTTAATGGAGTTAGACAATTAGTTAAAGAGGATGAGAAAGAAGATCAAGATTTGTTAATGCAAGTTACAGCTATGTTGATTGCATTTAGATGGGATAGAATGAAAGTTTTGGTGGAGAAAGAAGAGGTAAAATCTACTCTTTGTGAAAATGTTGTTCTTGTTTTATGTGGGAATGATGAGATTAGTGTTGACAAAGTTATTATAGTGGTAAGAAAATTGGTGAATGAAGGTACTACAATTGTAAGTAAGGAAGAAGGTGAGGAAGTGCTTGGAGAGCTTCCATTTGTATCAGTTGATGATTTCTCATGTGATAAAGATATTTGTATGGATGATAGTTTATTGTAGGATGACAAGGAAGAATATTTTGATTGTGTTATTGAAATTTATGAGGATACAGATGAGAGAGATGAAAATTATGAGTATTTTGATTGTGATACTAAAATTGAATTTGCAATTAAGAACTCCTTTTCAGGAGATACAGGAAAGGAGGAAAATATGGAACAAATGGAGATTGAAAATGAAATGATTGTTGTAGTAGTAATAGGGGAAGAGATAATGAACGAGTCTCCTTATTTTACTAAAGAAGATAAAATTGATGATTATGATTTTCCAGCATTTCATAGTGCAAACTAGTGGGAATTGGAAAACGCGAAAAGAGGAAGGAAGAGAGGAAGAATGAAAGATGGAAGGGATATCAAATTGCAAAGGAAAGTTTGGAAATATATTCAGAAAACTAAGGTAGATAGATCGGTCCAAGATCTACAAATGTTTATGAGTTCAACTCATGAAACATTTTTGAATTACCTTGGGTGTCTGATGCAGTAGCATCTAGGGGGAAGAGCAATCTTGAATCAAATTGAGTTACTTCTTTTTCAATAAGGGCCTAATCAGATGGAAATTCGCTAAGTATGGAAATTTGTAGGAGTTCAGGCTTTAGGAGTAAGTAGCAAGAATAAGCTTCATCATCCGACATTGTTCAATAGATTAGTAGCATGACATGAAGATTTCAGAGGAACCTAGTTTAAGGTCCCTTCGACATGACAATGGCAATAGGTGACATGGCGGTGACATGAGATTGCAATGATCAAAGGTCTTCATTGAGTTGACATATGAGCGTCGGTGGCACAACATATCGAGTCCCTTTGACACACTAATGAGATGGGATCCAAAAGAGTGACGATAAAGGTGAACAATGACATTAGAAGTGATAGGTGGAAAAATCCTGGTAGCCTACTAGGATTTTATGGGCCCATACCCTTAGTTAGCAATATAGCGGGGAATGGTGTGGATTTAGAGACAAAGATATACCAGCTTAAGGGGTGACACGTAGGTAGTATGGACCACTTAGTCAAGGCTACAGAGCATATTGGTGTGATGTTCTTATTTTGGTGGGAGTTGTTACTATAGACATTTGAATTTGATCACTCCCATATGGTCAAATTTGTCCCCTTTATTCGTCTATTTCGTATCCCCCATAGAAATTAATTAAATGATTTATTTAATTAATATTTCCCCTTTTTCTAATGTTCCTAAGGTATTTAATTTAAAAAATTAAATACTTTACTTTTATTCCCCTTCCTCTCTAAATTAAATAAATGCTTTAATTTATTTAATTTGGTCACTTTACCTTTTGAATTTAAATCAATTTTAAATTCATCATTTTCTCTCTCCTTGTCCCATCCTCCATAATCCCCCTTTAATTTGGATTAGTTTAATTAATCCATGATTAATATGTGAACACATTTAATTAGGATGAATTCACATCCTCCAACTCTTGCAACTTGCTTCTAATCCTTCATTAGCCACCAATCACCTATTTGTACAACCTTAATTGCATGATTAGGTCAACCTAATCCTTATGTCATTTATGGAATACCCCCAATTCAACCTTCATTAAATTCTTTCTCATTTTGGAGAAGGCAACCTCTTCCCCATGTGAATTAAAAATTCACATTTATTCCTCCAAGGTGTTTCTCTTCTCTATGTGGATTATTGAGGAATTTTAAATTCCTCATGTGTCACATCTCCCACATGGGAACAAGGAACTCCTTTATGAGGAGATCTTGTCCCAATCCCAAGGTACTTTAAAGTACCTCCACCTCACCTTCCCCTTTGACACGTCATTTCCACATGGCAAGATATGAGGGCTTGTGAGTCCTCAACCCACCATAGCCCTTCATCTTGTCCATGTTGGCTAAATCTTAGTCCTTCATTTCTTGAGGAAATTTCCCCTAAAATTAGAGTATTTTTCCCTCATTTTCATTCATTCACCATTCAAACAATCAAGTACTCAAGCCTTCAAGCTCTCACAACCATACTCCATTGCTACAACTTTCAAGCTCATTTTGCATCCACTTTGTGCATCCTCTCACATACCCATTTGCATCATTAGAATCCCCATTGCATCCACATCCTTTTGCATCTAGTTTCATGTGATTTTCCATCCAAAGGAGCACACAAATGATCAAATCAACAAGGCCAACCAACCAATCGACTTGGGGAAGGTAACTATCTTCTTTTCATCTTTTCTTTGTTCAAGTTTAACTAGGCCAATCTTGAGGTGTTGTTTTGTGGTTTTTTTCTTTGTATTTCATTTTGTTTTGCATCTTTAGGGTTAGGAAACACACTACATACATTTCTATCATGCCCGGTGAGACCCATGCCATGGGTCTTTTCTTTCACATTTTTTGTTGTTTAAGTTTTGTAGGTTCAGATTTACACACAAGGGCGAATCCACCTTGAACGGGCGAATTTGCACCTTATAGGGGTGAAATTTCTCTAAGGAACAGGAAAACCTATAGCTAGGAGAGAACCTGTTCTCAATAGAGGTGAATCTACACTTAGAAAATTTACCCATTTTTCAAGAAAGGGAAAATTTGAGTGTTTACCTAGCAAATTTTCTTTAGTAGAAAGGAGAATTTGCAAGTAGATACAGGAACAAACGAACTTGATCCTACTGAGGGGAGAAGTTTCTTTTGCATACAGGTGAACTTGATTTCAGAAAAGGGCAAATTTTCTTGTAATAGGGGTGAACCTGCTTTACAGAACGGGCGAATTTTCCTCATACAGAGGCGAATATGAGGTAAACTAGAGACTTGAACTTTCAGTTTTTTACTTTGTTTTGGTTTTGCTTTCTAGTATTGATCTGCTAACTTGTCTATTTGTGAGTGTGTATGGTTTCTACTAACATTTGGTGCAATTTTTTCTCGTTCTTCCAAGGCCAACGGTTGGAAACTACTAACACATTTTCTGAAGAACGAGCAGTCGAAGACCTTGTAGGTAGTTTGTTTGTTGTTTTTCCATATTAATCTAGGCACATGTAGCTTTAATTAGAGGGTCAATTTACTTGTTTTATGTGCTTGTGAGTGGGTTGTTGACGTATCCAATCCCCTTGCACCATTTGGTGATCCTGGGTGACGAGAAATCACAGTTCAGTTCACTCTAGTCCAATCGAGTCTACCTAGGAGGTGCTAGTACATTTAAGCTCTCCCCTTGTGCTACATGCGACTCTGGGGACCAGCCAAAAACATCTGGTATCTTCTTCCCTTAGTGATACCTACCTGGGATTTCATCAGCCAGGGAATGATCCCAACCACGTGTTACCGGTGGGGTATATAAGGGGGGAGAGCCAAAGATGTAACCCAATCCAGTCGCATCATGTTTGGTGGAGCATTGAAGCTAGGGTGATACCTAGATAAGACATGAATAGATGGTCTGAGTTTCTAGTACCTCACTAAGGCTCCCGACTCATTCCTATGATGGGTTGGTGTTCATGGTTGTGCCCCACTTATCGTGCATATATTGGGGACTCACGAGATAACCTTATTTTTCCTAGATAGAGACCCATGTTTTAGCCACGGCTTGGTGTAGTGCAAGGGATGCGCACTGTACCTTGAATTTATTCATCACATACTCCCTTAGGTTGAGATAGGAATCCTCCTAGTGGACTATGATAGTCTCTGAGTGAGAGTGTGAAGGTGATCCTGTGGTGTCTATTTACGACCCTATGCCACTGGAACACTAGCTATCCACCTTCGAGAGAAAGGGTGATCCAGAGAACCACCCTGGTATCACAGAGTATTAACCTTGGATTTTTTGCTCAAGGTGGTGGGCCTACATCAAGTTTTTAAACCCTTTGATGCAGGAGCATCCTTGGTTCTTGGCAATCTTGCATCAACCAAAAATATTTTCCTTTTAGTTTTTTGTTTTGTTCCTGTTCTTGCTCAGTTCATGGTTGGCAGATTCATCATATTTTCTCACCAGACCCTGTGGATCTCAGAGTATCTCATGGACATGATCTTATTCCTTATCCCAAGATTTGAGCTCAATTGGATCTTTTTCCAGCAAGTTATCACTTTTGAAATAAGTGCCCATTTTCTAATCTGGCATTAGAATAGTTTCTCGAGCCTAACGACTATCAGATCATTTTTGGATCATCACTGTGAGTTGTGGATCTTGATGGTGTGATTTTAATTGATCCTTGGAGTGTTTCTGACCTTTGGTTTATGTCCAAACTTCATTCCCTTGCACCTATGATGAAGAATTCAAATTGAAGGTTGACCTACTCAAGTATTCGTTACATTTTCCTCTTGGAGATTGTAATTATTTTCCTAGCTGACGCAGATTTTTCTTGACCCGCGGATGTGATAGAAAGCTTGTAATAGATATTGAAATAAGGCAATGAATCATATAGAATGTAATAGAAGAATTTTAGGTTGATTTTTGCTTGCAAGTTTAAGCATGTTAGAATATTGTATTTATGAATATTTTGTAAGAGGCCTGCGAGCCCAAATCTTGAAGCCCAGATGTTGTCAACCGAATGTAACTGAGTTTTCTACCAATAAGAATATTTTCTTCTACATTTTCCTCCATATTCCATTTTTTTTCCATTGTGTTACTCTTGTTGCATGGTTGGGACTGTTCTCCTTGAGGACCCTTCTTTCCGTTGTCTGCACCAATTGGTATCAGAATGAGATTTGATCCATGTGAGGTCATCGGAGTTCATGAAGTCCTATTGAAGATTTGTTGTGGGGTGGCGGATTGAGGATCCAACCTACAACTATAGAGGACTTGTATAAATATGGTGGAAGAAGAAATGGTAGAGGAAATGGAGTGCACAAAAATGAAAACTAAGCAATAATGGATATGTTGCAAGGGATTACTGCTAGATTAGATGCAGTTGAAACAGCCCAGAGAAGAGGTTGACCAGTTGATGATGCGAGTGATGAAGAAGTAGAAGTACCTGAAGAGAGAGATGGAGTAAATCAAACTGGCCTTGATCAAGAAGAGGAGAGGTTCATAAGAGCCCTAACTAGGGTTAATACCAGATCGCATTTCAATCCATTGGATTACAATGGTAAGTTGGATTCTGAGGAATTGCTTGATTGGTTTACTGAGATGGAAAAGTATTTTGAATTTAAAAGTACCGCCGAGGATAAGAAGGTGAAGTTTTCTTGTACAAATTTGAAAGGACATGCATCCCTTTGGTGGCAACATTTGCAAGTAGATACGCAGAGAAGAGGAAAAGAAAAGATAAAGCCATGCGATCGGATTGTGAATAAGTTGAAGAAAAAGTTCATGCCTATAGACTATTAGATCAGTTTGTTATGAAAGTTGTAGAATTTGAAGTAGAAGGAGTCTAGTGTAATAGAATATACTGAAGAATTTTATAAATTAAATATCAAATCTAGACATTCGGAGGATGAGATTGAACAAGTAGCTAGATATGTGAATGGTTTGAGGTCATCTATACAGGATGAGATTAGTTTGATAAAATTGTAGTGTGGAAGAGGCATATCACAGTGCTCTGAAAGCAAAGGAGAAGTTGAATAAAAGACATGAGCAAAGACAAAGAGGAAGAGATGGAAGATTTCAGAGAAGAAGAACTTTTACTGGAGGAGGAAGAGGATCTTTCCCAAATCTGAATAAGGATAAGGAGGTCAGTAAGAATGATAGTGCATACCTTAGAAGTGATGAAAACTCTTACAAAAGACAAGGATATGGTGGTTACCGGAATGAAGGTTATAGGAGAGATGATAGAGGATAGGAGAAGCGGGAATTCAAAGGAACTTGTTTTAAATGTGGAGGTGAAGGACATAGACCATTTGAATGTAATCAGAGTGAGACAAGTAGGAAGACAAAAAATAGTACAAGAACAACCCTTGTTGAAGAGGATCATGTTAAGTCATCTAATAGACTAGAAGATGGAGAAGTGTTGGTAAACAGAAGAGCATTATGTCAAAGCAAGATGGAAAAAGAACCATTGTAGAGGAAGAGTTTGTTCCGAACTAGATGTAAAGTAGCTAGAAAATGTTGCAAGGTGATTGTTGATAGTGGAAGCTCTAAGAACCTAGTTTCTAAGGAGATGGTAACTAAGTTGAAGCTGGAGAGATTGAAACACCCGAAGCCCTATCAGATAGCTTGGATTCAAGATGAACATAAGATTCTGGTAAGTGAGAAATGTTTGGTAAAATTGAAGATAGTAAATTACCATGATGATGTCTTGTGTGATATTATTCCTATGGATGTATGCCATGTTTTGTTGGGAAGAACTTGGTAGTATGATAGATAGGCTATTCATGATGGAAGAAGGAATGTATATACTATTGTTGCTAATGGGATGAAGCATATTTTGTTTCCTTTAGAAGACGTTCCTAAGGTTGAAATTTGTATGAACGCTAGAATTTGTTTGGTTGATGGGAGGAGATTCCTTGATGGATTGAGACATGAGAATGTGTGTTATTCATTGGTTCCTAAGAAGGCTAAAGATTTGAAGCAAGTAGAAGAACACCCGGAAGAGATAAAGGAGTTGCTAACAAAGTATGAGGAGATCATTTCAGATAATGTACCTGATGGATTGCCACCTGTGAGGAGTATTAGTCATTGTATGGATTTTATTCCTAGAGCTAGTTTTCCTAAGAAAGCAACATACCAGATGACACCGAGAGAAAATGAGGAATTGAATAGACAATTGCAAGAATTGTTGAGGAAAGGTTTGATCAAATAAAGTTTAATCCCTTGTGCAGTACCTACTATATTAGCACCTAAGAAGGATGGAGAATGGAGGATGTGTATAGATTCTAGAGCAATAGACAAGATCATGGTGAAGTATAGATTTCCTTTGCCCCGAATGGATGACATTATGGATTGTTTGAGTGGAGCCAGATATTTTACAAAGACAGACTTGAAGAGTGGATATCATCATATCAGGATCAGAGAAGGAGATGAATGGAAAAAAATGTTCAAGACAAATGAATGATTGTATGAATGGTTGGTGATGCCCTTTGGATTGAAAAATGCACCAAGTACTTTTATGAGGCTGATGAATGAGGTATTGAAGAAGTTATTGGGTAAATTTGTGATTGTTTATTTGGATGAAATCTTGATTTTTAGTAAGAGTAGGGAAGAATATTTGTTGCATATTAGACAAGTTTTGCAGAGGTTGAAAGAAGATCAATTCATGATAAACATTAAGAAGTGTAGTTTCATGAAGGAGAAATTGGTGTATCTAGGATTTGTGATATTTGTGGATGGATTGAAGATGGACCCTAAGAAGGTAAGAGCGATTGTTGAGTGGCCTACACTGGAAATCCTTGGGGAGGTGAGATCACTTCATGGATTGACTAGTTTCTACATGAAGTTCATTAGGAATTTTAGTTATGTTTGTAGCCCTATGACAGAGACAATGAGGGGAGATAGGAAGGACTTTAGATCGACATCTAGAGTAGATAGAAGTTTTGAGATGTTAAAAAATAAAGTGACAGAGCAACTTATATTGGTGTTACCGAATTTCAACAAGGTATTTCAAGTGGACTGTGATGCAAGTGGAAGTGCAATTGGAGTAGTGCTGAGTCAAGAAGGGAGACCTGTAGCTTATTTTAGTGAGAATTTGAATGATGCTAGGAGAAGATATTCAATGTATGATCAAGAATTTTATGTTATATTTCAAACTTTGAAGAAGTGGAGACATTACTTGTTTCCTAAGGAATTTGTGTTGTATACAGATCATCAGGCTTTACAGTATTTGAACAGTCAGGCTAAGTTGAATCAGAGACACCTAAGATGGATAGAATTCTTGTAGAGTTATACTTTTGTTTTGAAGCATAGGAGTGGAAAGTCAAATAGAGTTGTTGATGCATTGAGTAGGAGAAGAAATTTGTTGACAGAAATGAGAATAGAGATATCAGGTTTTGATGAATTGAAGAACTTGTATGAGGAAGACCCAGATTTTGCTGAACCTTGGAGAGCTTGCAAAGAACCTGTTCTGGAGTATACGAGTCACTAGATGGATTATTTCATACAAGAGGATATGTTGTTCAAAGGAAATCAATTATGCATACCCCAGAGTTCAATGAGAGAGTATCTAATAAAAGAAAAGCATAGTGGGGGATTGTATGGACACTTTGGAGTTGATAAGACCGTAGCACTAGTAAGTGAGAACTAATTTTGGCCATAGATTCATATGGATGTTCAGAAATTTGTGCAGAGTTATAGAGTTTGTCAAGTTGCAAAAGGAGGTAGTCAAAATGTTGGATTGTATAAACCTTTGATAGTTCTGGAGAGACCTTGGGAAGACATAAGCATGTATTTCATACTTGGATTACCAAAGACTCAGAGAGGTAATGATTTTGTATTTGTGGTGGTCCATATATTTTCCAAGATGGAACATTTCATACCTTGTAAGAAGACAACAAATGTAGTACATGTAGCAGATTTTTTTTTCAAAGAAATTGTGGTAAGATTGCATGGCTTGCCTAGGAGCATTGTTTCAGATAGAGATGTGAAGTTTTTTGGTTACTTTTGGAGGAGACTTTGGAAGAAGTTGAAGATAGATTTGAAGTTTAGTTATAATTTTCACCCACAAATAGATGGACAGATAGAGGTAGTAAACAAGAGTTTGGGGAATTTGCTGAGATGTTTAGTTGGAGAGAAAACTGGAAGTTGGGATTTGTTCCTTGCACATGTAGATTTTTCCTACAATAATTCAGTGAACAGAAGTACTACAAAGACACCTTTTGAGATTGTTACAGGAGTTCATCCTAGAGGTATATCAGAGCTGAGAGACATCATTATAGAAGATAAGAGAAGTGTAGAAGCTAAAGACTTTGCAGAACATATGAAGAAAGTTCATACTTAGGTGAAGCAACAGTTGGAAGACATGAAAAAAAAGTATAAGGAGAAAGAAAATGAAAAGAGGAGACAAAAGGAATTTGAAGTTGGAGATGAAGTGATGGTATATCTGAGGAAGGAATGATTTCTAGTAGGAGCATACAATAAGTTGAAGATGAGGAAGTTTGGTCCTTATAAGATCTTGAAGAAGTTTGATTCAGGAAATGCATATGAAGTGGAGTTACCGAATGGAATGGGTATATTGCTTATATTCAAAATTACAGATCTATATCAGTATCATGAGGCAGAATTCAATGAAGGCATCAAAGCAGAGTTGGAGAGTCAGTTTCTGAAGCAACAATTGGAGGAGATTGAAGAGATTCTAGATAGTAGAGATGGAAGGAAGACTCATAGAAGACAATAAAAATAATATTGTGTGAAGTGGAAGGGTAGACCAGTTGACGATTCTTCTTCAATTTCTCAGGCTAAGGTGGACCATCTTGGTTTTCCTTTAGCCCCTACAAAGTGAGGGACTCACTTTTTCTTTAAACCCAAATTTCTGATGTAGGAGCATCCTTGGTTCTTGGCAATCTTGCATCAACCAAAAATATTTTCCTTTTAGTTTTTGTTTTGTTCATGTTCTTGCTCAGTTCATGGTTGATAGATTCATCATATTTTCTCATTGAACCCTGTGGATCTTAGAGTATCTCATGGAAATGATCTTATTCCTTATCCCAAGATTTAAGCTTGATTGGATCTTTTTCTGAAAATTTATTGCTTTTGGAATAAGTGGCAGTTTTCTAATCCAGAACCAGAATAGTTTATCGATCCTAACGACTGTTAGATCATTCGTGGATTGTCTCTATGACTTGCGGATCTCAATGGTGTGATTTTAATTGATTCTTGGAGTGTTGTCGACCTTCAGTTTAGGTCCACACTTCATTCCCTTGCACTTGTGATGAAGAATTCAAATTGATGGCTGACCTACTCAAGTATTCATTACATTTTCCTCTTGGAGATTGTAATTATTTTCCCATTCGACATGGATGTTTCTTGACCCACATATGTGATATAAAGCTTGTAATAAATAGCGAAATAGGGAATCAAATCATATAGAATGTAATAGAATAATTTTAGGTTGATTTTCACTTGCAAGTTTGAGCATGTTAGAATATTGTATTTTTGAATATTTTGTAAGAGGCCTGTGAGCCTAAATCTTGAAGCCCAGATGTTGATGATCAAATGTAACTGAGTTTTCTATCAATAAGAATATTTTCTTCTGCATTTTCCTCCATATTCCATGTTTTTTTTCGTTGTGTTACTCTTGTTGCACAGTTGGGACTGTTCTCCTTGAGGACTCTCCTTTCCATTGTCTGCACCACCCTTCATACTAATTCTAGGATTGTGTTGCTTGGTGTGTTTTCTTGTGTGATACCAATGCATTTCATTTTAGTTGAGTCATCCTTTCCTTTTTTTTGTTGTTTGTCATGCTTGTTATCCTTTTCCATAGTCAGCCCCTGCCTTTAGAGGAAAATTTTCCCCTTATAGAGGCAAATTTGCATTGTAGACAAGCGATTTTCCCCTGCAAAAGGGTGATTCAACATCTTAGTTTAGTCCAGATCTTCGGTTTAGGAAAATTTTCCTTTGTCAAAGGTGAATTTTTTTGTGGGTCACTTTCTTAGGAGACCTCGTTTTCACTAGATTCTTGGAATAGGCAAGTCTTTTCATCTGTCAGGAGAATCTGTCAGTCCCCATTCATCAAATTCACTCATTCTCTAGAGAATAGGTGAATAGGTGAATTTGCTTATGATTTGGGAAAATTTTCTCCCTAAAGGGGTGATTTCACTTGCTGTTTGAGTCTTCTATCCATCCATCAGTCATCAAATTTGCTTGTTTCTCAAGAATAGGAAAATTTTCTCTACCTTTAGGCAAATCTACTTGTTGTTTCAATCTCTTGCCAGGTCCTTGAGTCATCAAATTTTCCCATTTCCAGAGAAAAGGAGAATTTTCTACTAGTTTGGGTGAATTTACTTCAAATATTGGCAATCTCGTTTCCCATCCGAGTCTTCAATTTGTTTCCCCATTCATCAAATTTGCCTATTCTCTAAGAATAGGAAAATTTTCTGCCCTATTTTGGCGAATTTATTCCTTGAACAACCGATCCTGTCTTCCATTGGTAGAGTTTGTCTGTATATTAGGCGAGTCCATTTTTCTGTTAGGAGAGTCCATTTATCCATTAAGAGAGTTCGTTTATCTGTTAGGCAAGTCCGTTTGTCCATTTGGCGAGTTTGTTTATCTGTTAGGTGAGCCTGTTTGTCTACTTGGCTAGTCCATTTATCTATTAGGCAATCCTATTTTAGGTGAATCCATTCCTATTTGTATCCTTCATGAAATAGGAAAAGTTCTCATCCCCATTAGGTGATCCTACAATTCAAATATGCTTGTTTTTTTAAATAGGTATAGGACAACTGAGAGAGGGGTGAATTAGTTGTCACACAAATTCAAACTTAAAATTTTATCCCTTATCAATTCTTCAACCACACTATTCTATTATTAATTATGAAAATGAAACAAAAATAACAAAAATTAAATCAATAAAATGAACACCAGATTTTTATGTGGAAAACCCAATAAGGGAAAAACCACGGTGAGGCTTAACTCACAATATAAAGATTATAAAACTAAATACAAAGGCTCACTACCAAGGGATCACTGCCTGGAAGAGAACTTACTGTCCAAATACAAAGGCTCACTGCCTACAAAGGACTCATTGTCCAATAGGGAGGCTCACTGCCTACAGATACAAAAGAGAACAGAAGATCCACCATTGCATTTAACACACCTCCACATCCTTGAAAGATGAATTGCAGAAACGTTTAGCTCACTTCTTTCAAGAATCTAACATAATGAAAAATTGTTGTCACAACTCACTCACACACACACTTCCGCTCTCATGATTGTGGCTCACTTTCATCACTTTGCATCACACTTCCATACAACTCTTTACAATTCAACTTGCTTTTATATCATTCTCAACCTTAGAAGCATTTACCAAGGTCGGCCACAAACAATCCATTTCATAACTTCAAATTAAGTCAGCAACTCAAAATTCCTACGATGGAAATGAAAAAGAGTGGACCAATAAATATCATTCTTTTAAGATCAAGAATAATGTTCTTGAATCAACCACATGCTTCCTTAAGTAAATTTTATTCTTCGAATGAAGTGTAAACACCAGGTCAACCAAACCTAATGAACACACAAATGAACAATGATGTGCATGCTTCCCAACATGAAGATGGCACATGGACACTTCAACACACTTCAATATTCATGAGACTTCAACTTAGACTTCTTTAGATACACCCACAACAAAGTAGTATACTCTGTACACTAAATACCTTTCACCAGATCATCTGAACTATGCAAACCTCCACTGGAATATAGAAACATGACTTCCAGATTTCCAAACTTCAAACTTCCTTTGCCAAAACATAGAGAATACCATTGTAAGAAAAATCTTAGATCCTCAAGATTTGAAACAAACCAACGAAGGACTGTAGAGCAAAAACATTTCTCCTAGCCCACAGAAGATCAAATCTA
>VDFB02271358.1:418254284-418324680 GCA_007258455.2 Sequoia sempervirens | reverse complement strand
TGGTCATGAAGATATTAAAGATGTCACATGCAAAACCCTAGTATTTTGAGTAATGAATACAATGCCAAAGAGGATAGTGTGTTGGGGCAGATTTAGGAGATCTCCACATTATCTAATTACAGGGAAATACATCATTTATTTATTTTTTTAATTAAAAGAAATCATTCTAAACCCTATATAGGATATATTGATACTCAAAAGCCTCTCAAGGAATTTGATATTATGCAAATATATGTCAAGTAACATTCATAAGGTTTAGAAAATATTGATCACTCTCTAGAATAGCCTATTAAACATGGGTTGTGCTTGAATGCACTACATAATTGATATAACACAACCACTCTGCATATCAACCAGAGTTATAGGCTCTTTATTGCAGCAAGAGGTAATCACTCTTCGATCATGCTATAATTACATCCTAACCTATTAAACTTGAGACAACCTGAATGCACCCAATGATGATTGACACCTACATTATACAACCTGAATTAACTACATTATATGAGTGCTTCCATTTATATCACAACATAGCCACATTAAACTTGGGTCACACATGAATGCATCTTGTATTTGTTATAGCACAATTGTGCCACATGACCAATAGAGTTATGGATCACATAATTATAGTCACAAGAATCTGTTCCTTGGTTGTGATCTTATGGTGATTCCACACAATAAAATATGGACACGAAATTCTTAAAACCCTTAACCTCTAAAAATGAAATCTGATGAGATGTTGCTTTAAAATATTATTTTCAAACCTAGAACTACAAATCTGACTTCACAATTGAATTCTACAAAAAGACAATGACTACCCTCAACCTGGCGATATCTTCTTGAATTTTTTCTAATTTTTCCCAAGAAAATCATCCTTAGTTCTCCACAAACTGTCTCAAGTAGAGAAAAACATTGTCGCAATAAATCAGGTGCGAATTCACTTTTCTTTATGTTGGCCACAATTTGATTTTTTTATATTTTTCATGTTTGTCAAAAATTCGACGAAAATGATAGCCGACATTTTGACGAACCCTAGGTTTGTCGAAATTTCGACGACGTTGAGGATAAACTTTCAAAAAATTGAAAATTACACATCAAATTTTACAAGCACCCAACAAACATCGAATTTTACAGTCAAATTTATTAGTGTTATATTATGATGTTATGGATGCAGTTTTATAATCATGATGATTTGCTATGATTTATGATGTTCTATTTATGATGTGCATAATGATGATGTATGGATGTATTATGTATGTATGGATGATGCATGGATGTATGAAATATATGCATGATGATGTGTAATTCTAAATTATATGATTATGTGCCTATATGCATGATAATGGATGTGATGGTTTAAATGATATATGATGTGTGATGTAAATAGGATGTGTGCACTTTTATTCTTGTGATAAATGAAAATATATGATGTAATAAGTGAATGAAAAATGATGAATATAATGGTATTTTGAATACATGATATATGATATGATTAATGGATGAATGAAATGCAACTATAGAGATTTATTTTTGAGAAATTCTTATGCAATTTTATGATGTTGTGATATGAAAAATATGATATGATCAATGCAAATTATTTGATTTAAATGTATGAATGATGGAATGATAAAATAAATGCTTTCTATATGTATGCAATGAAAATGATGATGCAACTACATGATAATTATGTTGTTTTTGTTAATGTCAAGTATGCTGAATCCATTATGAGAAAAGTATATCTTTGTTTCGAATTGGTTACCCTTCTATGTAACAAATATTTTGCAGATGTAAAACTATTATGAATGCAATCTATTTTTACCATGCAAATATATATGCAAATATTGACATCTTAATAGTACTTTTATTGTGCTTTGTATCATCATAGAGCTTTAAAAATGTTGAAAGTGAGTATAAGCATCAATGGTATAATTTAGACCATGATGAGGTGAGTACTACTTCCATGATTTTTGATATTGCAAGTGAACACAAGCATCTAGGTCTAATTAAACCGAGATGACCTGAGTATTTCTTGCATAAACAGACAAGATTCAATCACTTTCTTATGTGAATTTTGAATGTCATTAGTGATACTTTGTAGAGCACATCTTGTGACAATTCACACAGTAATTATGATTAATTCATAGACAACAGACAAAGAAAAATACCATTCTCCTTCCTAGCTTCTCTAGTTCAATACATCATTGAGTTGCTCCAAAGATATGATAAAAAAGATCAAAGTACAACATATCCAACCTTTGGTTAAAGTATTTCAACTATTATTTAGATTATATCATCCATTTTGATTTTATGATGTTTTTGTGATTTTCGAGATTTTGACCAAAAACCTAACCTAAAGACCTATCCTAGGGCCCTCGGGGTTTGATCAAAGATTAGCCTTGCCTACGTTATACACACAACCATGTAGTTTGAAACTGACACAGACTTTGTTTTTGACTTTTTGAGACTGAATTTTTGACTTGTTTTTGCATTTTCTGTTGTGATATGGATGTTCAATGTGTTTCTAATGGTGATTGATGTTTCATGTTGGCTTGTGTTTAGATCATTGTTTTTGTTGTGTTTGTCTTCTTGCTATTTGTCTGTTTGGTTAAGCTCGAGATTTATTACCCCCAGTGAGGTCAAGATTTTTCCCCCAAGCTAGGGTGGGACATGACCACTCATAATGATATGATAATGGATGTAAAATGATGGTGGAAGTAACGACCATGACATGTGTCTAATAGATAGAAAAGTTGGCTTTAAAATCACAAGTAGCGCCTATTTCCAAGTTTTCACTACATGTTTTTATTGCACTTTTTCAGTCTTTTTTATTTTTTTTGTATTTTTCTATATTTTGATTTTTTTGTATTTTTCTTTCACCAAGATGCCTATTTTTCAAGTTTTCATCAAGGTAACCATTTTTAGAACTTGACCCATGCACTAGGTGATTTAGGTGTAGAACTTTTTGAGATGGATATTGTTGATAGGTTCATCAAACAGATCCCCTTCAGGTGTAGACAGTTGATAGGATCTAGATCTATAAACTGATATGATGACAAAGGGACCTAGCTAGTTAGGTTCGAACTTCCCTTTCTTTTCTCTATCCCGTTGATTTCTAGGGTTTTCCTTTAGGACCAAGTCACCAACCGAAAATACTCTAGGTTTTACCCTGTGATTGTAGCTCCTGGACATCCTCTGTTGGTATGATTTCAAATGGTTTACAACTTGTTGATGATGTTCATCCAACAATTCCAGTTCTTGTAGTCTAGAGACTATAATCCTCATCTGCAATTATACCCTTTAGTGAGACACGAAGTGATGGTATTTCTACCTCAATAGGTAGGATGGCCTTTGATCCATATACCAAGGCATATGGTGTAGCTCCTATAGGTGTTTTGATGTTGGTTTTGTATGCCCAAAGAGTAGGATTTAATTGAACATGCCAATCACGTCCAACATCGTTAACCATTTTCTTTAGAATTTTTAGAATTGTTTTGTTTGAGGCCTCTGCTTGGCCATTTCCCTAAGGATAGTACGATGTTGAGAAACAATGTTGGATATTAAATCTTTCACATAACTCTTGGACATCCTAGTGCTTAAAAGGTCTACCATTGTCTGTTACAATGGACTGAGGAATTCCATATCTACAGATGAGGTAGTTCAGTATGAAAGATGAGATCTATTTTCCAGTGATTCTTGTTAAAGGAACCACTTCTATCCACTTTGTAAAGTATTTTGTTGCTATGATTATGAATTTGTGTCCATTAGATGAAGATGGATTTATTTTTCCTTCTAGTCCCCACTGACAAAAGGGCCATGTTGATGTAAATGGTTGCAATTCTTGTGCTAGTGCATGGATTAAGTTACCATGGATCTGGCATCTCTGACACTTCTTAACAAATTGATAAAACTCCTTCTCCATATTTGGCTAGTAATACCCCAAATGGAGGAGTTTCTTTGCTAGGGTTAGTCCAATTGAATGAGTTCCACAAATACCTTCATGAACCTCACGTAAGGCTATTTCAAATTCGTTATGTTCTAGACACTGAAGAAGAGTACCATCTAGACCTTGATGGTAAAGTATGTCGACAATCAATGTATGTCATGCGGATTGGCAGATGAAGTTACGTTCTGGTTTCTAGAAAGATCAGGAGGAAGGATATCATCCTTGAGATAAGCATAGATCTCTCCATAGAGTGAGGATTGAGTGTCGACTATTTGGAAAATGGTTTGTGATTCAGGATTGTTATAGGTAGGATTAGACACTTGTTCTCCCATAAAGTCATAATGACCTTGTCTTTTTGGAATCTGCAATAGAGAAGCAATTGTCACCATAGCATCAACAACTTTGTTTTTTGTCCTCAAAATCTGTTCAAACTTAATATCTACAAAGTAATTTTTGAGATCATCAACCATGTTCTTATATGGCATCAATTTTTCATCTTTTGTTTGATATTCATCATTTAATTGATAAATGACTAATTGTGAATCTCCATGTACTTGTAGTTGTGTGATTTTCCACTCAATTGCCACTTTTATGCCAATGATTAGTGCCTCATATTCCGCTACATTATTTTTGCATGGAAACATGAGTCTATATGATTTTGGGATGGTATATCCTTATAGTGTAACACATAGAATTCCCGCTCCTAATCCCCCTTGTGTAAATGATCCATCAAAATAAAGCCTCCATTGTTGTGTGGTAATAGTCAAAATGTCTGCGTCAGGAAATTCAATGCTCATTGGATGATTATCTGGTAACGGAGCTTCAGCTAATTGATCAACTATCACCTACCCCTTGATGGCTCTTTGGTCTATATACTTAAGATCATGACCCACTTTGCTAGTCTCCCTGTTAGAGCAGCTTTGCTGAGTAGATATTTTAATGGATCAATCTTTGTTATGAATCTGACTGTATTGGTCAACATGTAATGTCGTAACTGCTAGGTTGCAAAGACCACTGCCAAACAAGCTTTCTCTATGAAGGTGTAATTTATTTCATAACCGTTCAGAGTATTGTTGATATAGTAAATAGCTTGTTCCTTTCCCTTAGAATCTTCTTGTGCTAATAGAGCTCCTAAAGAAATGTTTGTTATTGCAATGTATAGTAACAATGGTCTCTCTTCTATAGGTGGAATGAGTATAGGAGGCGACATCAAATATTGCTTTATTTGGTTAAAAGTTGTTTCACATCCTTGATCCCACTTGAAAGAGATATCCTTATGTAGTAGGTGATTGAATGGATGAATTTTATCTACTAATTGGGAGATAATTCTCCTAATTGATTGTAGCCTGCCCTGTAGAGACTGTAGTTGACTGATATTCTTTGGTTGTGGCATCTACATTATTGCTTTGACCTTAGCCAGGTCCACTTCAATACATTTTTCTAAAACTATGTATCCGAGGAGCTTTGTTGATGTAACACCAAATACAAATTTCTTAGGGTTCAATCTGACATTGAACTTCTCCAGTCTAGTAAAGATTTTGCTAAGGATCTCCAGATGTCCTTCTTTGGTGTATAACTTCGCTAATATGTCATCCACATAATCTTCCATAAAATTATGCATCATGTCATGGAAAATAGTGGTCATTGCCCGCTGATATGTTGTACTTGCATTTTTCAACCCAAAGGGAATAACATTCCAATAGAATGTACCCTAAGGACAAGTGAATGTTGTCTTTTCCTAATCTTCAGGTGCTATCTTGATTTGGTTGTACCCTGAGAAGCCATCCATTAATGACCATGGCATGTCCCGTTGTCAAATCTACAATAATGTCAATGCTTGGTAAAGGAAAATCATCCTTTGGGCATGCCTTATTTAGATCTCTGAAATCTATTCATTTTCTGATACTATTATCCAGTTTAGATACAGGTACAATATTTGAAATCCACTTAGCATATTCGATAGACCTGATGAATCCTACATCTAACAACTTTTTCAGCTTAGCCTTTACCATCAAGGTGATGTGGGGATGCATTTCCCTTAGTTTTTTCTTTACTGGTTTGATTCCGGATGGTAGAGATAGATGATGTATCAAAAGATCTAGACTAACCCTAGAGTATTAGAGTAAGACCAAGAAAAATTGATATGTCGCTCTTCAAAGAATTTGGTGAATTTAGGCTTCTCTTGTTCTGTCATAGATGCTACTAGATGTAGAATTTTTTCCTTTTATGTGGTGCCAAGATTTATGGACTGTGTAGGCTCCACCAGTACTAATGATCTTTCATGATAATGCTTTAGAAGGGTGTCAAATATCCCATCTTTAAGTGCCTCAAAGAGGTTTTCACTATTAGATGCATTCCTTATTTTTACTTTTTCAAGATCTAATGCTGCCATTGAATGGTTTTAACCATTAGATCCATTATTCCTATTTTCAATTTTGCAATTGGAAGATTTGGCACCCTCTTGATATGAAGTGTCATTATGAGCTTTATGGATAGAACTTGTGTCATGTGTGTCACTACAAAGAAAATTTACAATGGCATCATCATTCGTAAAGACTGGTATATTAATAGGTTTAGTTGGTTCCCAGTCAATAAGTTCAGGATGCATTAAGGGTAAAAATTCATCAGGTTGGGTAAGATCGACGATAGTGAGGATTCCAATATCCATGTTGTCAAAGTTGGTAGTGGTTAGGTGAAGGTCTATGATATTAATCTCCTCTAAGTCATCTATTTCACTCGATGCCTGTTCATCCTCACTTGAGTCATTGATATTTGTTGATCTCAATACAAGTGGTCTAGTTCCTGAACTTTGTCCTTCCTCACGTGTGGGGGCATACTCTTTTATAACATCAATTTGTATGTCAGTGTATGATGTTGTAGATAAATGATCCCATTCATACTCATTGGAATCTATTTCAAAACCATTTCTCATTTGAAGAATCCTTTCTACCACTTTATGAGTTACTTCTTTTGATTCTCCTCTATAGCCTAATCCTATTGTCTTTAGGCTGAAGTGTGAGAGGTTGAATGGGTTTTATAATGCCATATTTTCTTTTTCCAATAGGTCCTTGTCCTTCATATCCCATTTTCTCTAATATGGCTTTTCCCTTTCCATATTGGTCTGTCTTTATGTTGATATTTGCTGATGTTGATGCTTCTTCGTCTTTGTAGAGCCAATTGAGAATGGCCTTGTCTTCTGATTCATCTTCTAGAGTACTTGCTTTTACAAACCTTTCATCCAGAATTGTGGTAGGTTGTTATGATTGTCGTGTTATTGTTGATGGTTGTCCATATGATTTTGGAGATGATAGTAACTATGTAAGACCTAGAGATTGCCCAATGAAATATTCTCCCATGCACTTTTCTATTACTTGGACATTTTCTTTGAATTGTTGAGATAGTGAATTCATTTGACCTTCATTGTTTGATGGAGTGATGTCAACAATACCTATATCCTTTGACTGGTCTTTTTTCTCAACCCACTTGGATACAATGTTTGATTGTTTTTCACTATTGGATGAACTTGATGTACTTGCTTCCCTATTATGAGGCACAAAAGTTTATTGTGCCATTTTAAGCATGTTACAATATTGGGGATTGTTGTAATCAACTAAAATAGTAACTTCTTGTCCATTAATAAGAAACTTTGAACATTGATGATAAGTTGAGGGTACTGCTTGCATTTCATGAATCTGTGGATGTCCCAAGAGTATGTTATATGTTAGCTCTTTCTCTAACACTTAGATAACTATGTTCTTGACAATTGGTCCCACTTGAATTGGTAACACAATCAACCCCTTGGAAGACCTTTCTTCTTCATCATATGCTTTTATCGTGATCTTTCTTCTCGCATCAATGGTGTTGTCAAAATAACCTAGTGCACGAATTAGTTTTAAAGTACAAATATTTAATCCAACTCCACCATCTATTAAGACATGTTTGACACAGTGTTTATGGATTAAAAATTCTATATGAAGGGTCACATTGTGTGGATGATTTAGGGACACATCATCTTGTTTAGAGAATGATAGACAATGAGGCACACATCAGATGTCCCACCATAGCTTGAAATTGATAGATGTCCAAATTATTGGGTACCGTAGTGGCCACTAGAGCCTGTTCCAGAACCTCTTTATGTGATGGTGAAATTTTAAGAAGTTCCAATATGGATATCTGTGTTGGTATCTTCTGTAGTTGATCCACTATGATGTATTGATTTGAAGGGGGACTAGTGGTTTTAGATGAAACTCCTTTCAATATCACTTTGGATTGCCCCCTTGTCATTACATTGACCGATTGATAGTCTTGTGTTTCCCTGATTTTTATGACATTTATTTGGTTGTCATATGTGTTTATGTTTGGGATCACGTTTAGGGATACAATTCCATGCTAATGTTATTTGTTTGATTGTTAATGACATTATTTTTTTCAACCTCAGAAATGCAATGACTGTTGTTGTCATAAATATAGTTTATACTCTTTCCTTTATTGTTTGAAGAAGATTCTCCATTTTCATAGTTTGGTAAAGGATTTGTAAATGTAGTGTGATTGTTGTTTGTTTGATGTCCTTTGACAAAAACCTTCTTGCTATCAATCAAGTCTTGTATTAGATGTTTTAATTGCATACAGCCATTTGTTTTATGTCCTTTATTTTTATGAAAGTTGCAATAGTCAACATCATTCCACCAAGATGGTTTCACTTTCGGCTCCCAATTTCTTACTTTTGGTAGGCTAATAAGTCTATTTGCAATAAGCTCTCTCATTGTTGATTCCAATGTTTGTCCCAATGGTGTAAATCTTTGTTGATTGGATTGTCTTTGATATGATGGTGGTCGAGATTCTCCATTGTTTAGGTTGTTGTTTTGAGTGGTACCATGATTGTTGTTCTGATTATCATTTTGATTCATCTTTACAGTCGTTGCCATCAAATTGAATACTAGTTTCATATTTTGCGTGTCAGTTCTAGCATCACTGTTTCTAGTATTTCTATTTTTCTGCCAAAATTTAGGTTTATCATTGTTGCCATAGTGATTTGAGGAATTTGTATTATTTGATGTACCATTGTAATGTTTAATCACTCCTCTTTTAACCAAGGCTTCTTCAATTTTAAGCTCATTCTCAATCAATTTTTCAAATTTCGGGGGACATTGTAGTTGAAGTCTATAACTCATGTCATTAGTTAAGTTGTTGATAAATAATTCTATCTTTTCCTCTTTAGGTATAGATTGAGGATATCTAGCGAACAACTTTTTCCAACATTGTAGAAATGATAGGAATGTATCACCCTTCTTTTGTTTCATGTTGTACAGATCTTTTATGGTCACTTCATGTTGAATATTGAAGGAGAATTGCGAGATAAATTTGTTGACTAGTTCTTCAAAGGATCAAATCTCTGGTTGTAATTTGGAGAACCATTGCATACAGTGACCTCCTAATCTCCTTGGAAATAACCTCATTAGGTAAGTATCTTCTTGTGCAAACTCTAAACTCATGGTTCTGAATTCCCTCACATGGTTAATTGGATTTGTTTTTCCATTGTATCTGTCATATTTGGGGAATTCACAATGTCTAGGGAAGGGTATCATGTCTACACTTGGATGAAAAGGATAAGGAAAAATCTCCTATAATGAATACCTCTTTGTGGTTCCCTTTTGCATATCCTAAATTTGTTTTTGTAAAGTTTTCATTTGACATGATAGGGAAAGCACTTGATCTGTGTCTTGCGTGTTGTGTGGTTCAGTTTTAGTTGTTCTATGTGTTTCCTTTAATCAATTAATTTCAAAATATTTTGGAAGTTTTGCACCTAATTTTGCTAGCATCAAGAGGTATTTTTCCATGTCTTGTTCCAAGAATTTTTCCATGAATTTGTGAAAATTTGGATCTTGTTGTGCAATTTGGACATCCTCTTGGGTTATTTCATTGGGATCATTTTGGTGGAATCTGTGAAAGGGGTTTTCTTTAGCCATGACGTTTGGTGTTTCAATTTCCTTTTCTCTAAGTTTCTATCTTTCTAACCTTGTCAAAAGTGGCATACAAGTGTTTGTTTTTCTCACTTAAACTTTGATCTTTTATGTTTGGATGAGTGTCAATTAGATTTTAACAAAGTCAAATAGAATGATATATTCTATTGATGAGACCAAGTTAAAAATTTGATTATTGTGTTTCGTTTCATGATTGTAGGATGATAAAACCCTGATGATGAAACTTAACTCAATAACCAAGATGTGTTGTTTGATAATTTAACACTTTATAGTTTGCAAGATTTGTGTTTAACTTTGAAAATAATTTTGACTTGTAGGATCCTATCTGTTTCAGGTTTAAGACTCTGTTTGGCTTGTGAAAATGTTTATGTCTGGTAAAAACCCGAGTTTTTGATGTTAGCAGTCTGACATATGTTTCTACAAGCTCTTTGTTTTTTTGTTTTGTGGATGCGCTATTACAGAGGGAAGAAGCACTAAAATAGATTGTCGATGCGCTAAAAGATATGGTGAAAGCGCTGTGAAATAGGGTAGAAGCACTAAAATAGATCATGGATGTGCTATTATACTAGTAAATTTCTTGATAGTGACAAATTGTGGTTACAGTTGGTAGAAGCGCTATAAGATTTGTTAGATGTGCTAAAACATACTGCAGTTGCGCTATTTGGACTATGGATGCACTAAAAGACAGTGCTGATGTGCTAAAACAAATAGTGTAAGCGCTATAATATGAGTAATTTCTGTCATTCATAATTTTGATTGCAGTCAATAGATGCATTATAGAATTTGTTAGAAGCGCTAAAATAGATTGCAAATGTGCTATTTGAACTGTGTATGCGCTAAAAGACAACGCGGATGCACTAAAACAAATAGTGTAAGTGTTATTTTGGGACTCCACAGTGTTGTCTAATTTTCTTTTCCGTGAAGAGACTATTTTTTTTTTGTAATTTTCTAGGTTTTTGGTATTTTGACAAGATATTTTTGCTGGTAAACCTCTGATTTTGGATGAAAAGCCTAACGTTTCCAAGTTTTTCCTCTATTGTAAGAATTGATTGGGCCTGTTGGAATATTGTATTGCTGGTTGTGGGATGAAAGATTGACAAATGTGTCGACTATGATTATGTTTTTGTGAAAGAGTTCTTCTTTGGAAATAAGCTTGTGAATGTAAAGGCTCTAAGGAAAAATCATTAGTATATCCCCTAGCAAAGTCATGATACCTATGGATAAAAGTTTGATGTTCAAGCAAGATTTTCCTACTTTGAAATAAAAAGTGTCTCCTTTTCAAAAGTTTCTTGTAACTAAGTTGGTTCTTTGGTTTTCTGACTCTTCTTGCAAGAGATTTCTTGACAAATGTTGTGGATTTCCAATCCCTAATCATAAATTTTCATAGTTTGATTTTGTCAGACTTTTTTGTGTTTTTTTGGATGATCTTTATTTGGATTAATGATTTGAAAACACAACAAGCTATTGTAGAATAGTTGTTTTTAAGTCGTAGAATTTACACAATAAGTGTATGTTCAAGAATCAAACATGATCCTTCTTGATTTCCACTGGTTTTTGATAGAGAATACACTTCAAGAAGACTCACCCTTAAGGTCAAAAAGGTCATCGTTATACTCAACATTCCACATCTTAAAATTGCTTCGACTCACATAGTCATGTCACCCCCTAGAGGGCGCCCGTGTTTTTGTCTTTTCCAGGCGCATATTCAAAGTTATATTTCTCAATCCCCTGAGCAAACAGTCCTTGGAAATTATATGGTGAGTGTCTTGGGGGTAGATTCTTCCCTCCCCTTGCATTGCAAGTATTACAATGTTTGGTTATTGACTTAGTTGGATTCTACACTATGGTTCATAGATAGGGTTTTTGTTCGAAGCGGCAAATGATAAACTCCCTCAGGAGACTTCCCAATCTTTAGAAAAAAGATTTTGGGGATGGTTATCAAGCACAATTCTGACAAATGTGGGTTTCCCCAGATTCACTTTTATTTTATAGTGGGTTGGAAAACCTGGTTTTGGTTGTTCCCACTCAAGTCGTTCTCATAGGGTGAGTACTTTTTCCAACTATGATAGCTTTCTAAAGGATTTAACAAAGCATAAATTTTATGAAATTACAAGATGATTCTGGAATTTTTATCATCCAGTTAAGGGGAGAGCATAGGCCTATCACCACATAATCACAGTAATCAAATATTATGTTTTAAATCCCAAATGACAATTTTCTATTCTATGTGAAGATATTGCTCCACAAAAGACATGATATCAATTTTAACTGAAATAGAAAATGTATGATGACTAATGTAGGATTGATATATTTTAATCCAAATGACTACCCTAGGATTGGTTCATTTTAGTCCAAATGTAAAAATGAAATTACTGGTCGTGGTCATGTTGGATCTAGGCAACAAGTTATAGATGCGTTATAATAGAGGTCATAAGCGCCACTTAATTGATCAAATGTACTGCATAAATTATTGGAAGCATTGCAAAATTTGTCGAAAGCCCTTAAATAGGATTGATCATGGGACAATAAACCATGTTGGGTACTTCTGGTCAATGTGCTAAAACAAACTTTAGAAGCACTATAGTTTTTGTTGGATGCGCTAAAATAGTTAGAAGTGCTAAAGTTTTTGTCATATGCGCTGAAACAATCAGAAGAGCTGAAGTTTTTGTTGGATGCGCTGCAAAATCCCTCAGTCGCGCTAAAAGAAAACACGCGAGAATCTTGTACGAACACTTTTCAGAAATATTGTTAAAACATGGGGTATGAGCCTCACGATAGGCACCAAAATGTAAGTGTGGAATAAATAAAGAATGAAATAACAAACAACACTTCTTAATAAGACATTTTATCAAAGATTCAAAAGCAATTAAACTAATTTCAAGCAATAATCTACTGAAAGTGTCATATATTTTTCTCTATCTCCATAGATTATTAAGTCATGGGGCTCTCAGATTTATTAAGCATTGTGATTGTTAAAATTCCAATCTAGAGAATGAGATGCACTGCTAAATGCAATAATCTAATCCTTTATGGTGATTTCTAGATGATACGATGAAGCTACTGTAATCTAAATTGACATGAAACTTGATAAAGGAAGCTATAGTAAACTATGATGAATCTAAATGGAATTCCATGATATTGATTCTAAAATGGTTTGATTGCTATTTGCTAATTGATATTGCTATTGCTAAGATGCTTGAATGATTGATTGCTATTTCTGTAGAGTAAAATTGCATAAATTTGGGATTCAGATCCATTTCCTATAGAGGAAGGTTGTATTTATAGATTCATGACAACATCCTGTGATGTGGCAACACAACAAAGGTCTGAATTTAATGTGGAGGATTGAATGGTGAGAGATAAAGAAGTCTGAATTGATCATGGGAATGGTTTCTCCCCATGAAAACATCAGGCCAGATGGGACAGACACCTAGGAAGAATTAGAGGAAGGAGATGAAGAAATTGATTTCCAATTTGTCTCCAATTTGTCTCCACAACTTTCCCGTGAATGCTAGTTGAATTATTTAGATATAAAATATCTAATTTTATTGGTAAGTGAATAGAGGAAATTGTCTTTATTTGAATATTTTGATTTATTCAAATTAGCAAAAGTGAATAATTAATTTAATAAAACAAACTATATAATTTTGTTTATTAAATAAATATAGAAGAGATATGATAATTAAATAACAAAGTTTTTAATCTTGTTTATTTAATTAAAATAAAAATGATGTGATAATTAAATAAAATAAACTGTTGAAGTTGTTTATTTAATTAAAATTGAAGAATAGAAGAATTAGAATGTGAACTATATAAATAAATATTAATTAAGGTTAATTAATCAAATAAGTCATATTTAATTAATTAGATTATCTAGACCATTTTTAAGTGTATACAGTATAAGCCTCCAATTGTAGATGTCTTCCAAATTTCTATCTTAAGGTATGGACTTAATATTACACTTGCTAATAAAATTCCATAAAGACTTGGAATGAAAGGCTTCGAGATCAAATTTGTGATGCAATTTTTCCAATAGTTTCCCATTAGAATTTGTAAAAGTTAAAAGAGAAACCATTAATACTAGGGGCATTATCATTGACCATAGAAGAAAATCCTACCGAAGATCATCTTTGGTGAGAAACTATTCATAGACAATGTGTTGAGAATTTGAGACCTAGCAAGGAACTGCCACTTGAGGCATTGTTGAAAATGCATAAACTAGGTCAAAGTGTATGCTTGAGAAATAAAAAAATTCTCATAATGCTATAAAAAATCCTTGAGAATGTTAGGGAACTCTTTGAGAACTTGTTCTTGAATTTCTTAATAGATTGATAGGAGTGAGTTTTTTTAGGCTGTTTGAGCTTGTCATTTGGCTACTCTAATTGTATGCACATGATCCATGAATTACTTATGGTGATAAATTTGAGTGGTGGAATAAAATGGCTAGGCTTACAAAGTTACAATGGCTTGGTAGAGCTCCAATGTAGTGGCCTCATAAGAGTAGCGATGAAAGCATGCCAACTAATGCCCATAAATATTGAGGAAACATGCAATACAAGTTATAACATCATTCCACCAAGCAATACAATTGGTCCCATGCATGGGGCATGGATCTAAATTAAAGACACATTGAATGTGTGTTGATGTGGCTTTGAGATTGAGCATTGACATGATAAAAATGAGTCCTTATAGATTTAGGTTTGGTAACTTTCCACTCAATACAAAATTATATTAGAAATTCATCAAAAAGAACAACATTAGAAAGAGTCTCCACTGACAAGTAATAATAGTTGGAAAAAAAATATTGAGTCTAGACAACATGGAATAATCCAAACATTTAATCACTTTAATAGATCCGACTCTTAAATTTCTCCAAGTGTACAAAGGTGTATGATCCTAATGGTAACCAATATTGGGATAAAGAAACTCCTAATTTATTGTGCATGGAACACCAAGACTCCCTTTTGCGAGCTATTTAACACATAGGTAGAGCCCCACTTTTATCATAAGCAATATCTATCATATTAAAGTCCTACACATAACCCAAGTGGTGGTTGGTAATGAATTGACAATCCATCTCTAAAAGGTGGATCTCTCAACATCATCATTTGAAGCAGAACCATTAATAATCTCAAATGAACAATTATTAAAGTTGAAAAGGGCCCATAATGTATGGTTGGTGGGGTCACATCACTGGGCAACCATGAATTGATGCCAAACAAGGGAGAGAAAGGTGTTGACACTACTTTAACTCACTTCATGGTTATTATAGATAGAATAATTAGAAGGATAAATAACACAACAAATTGTAGAAATAAATAAAAAATAGAAACCTAACCTCTTCTAAATAAAGCATGTTTAGACTTATGAATTGGAGTTGACCATCATGAACAAAATACTACCTTGGGAGGTCCATCAAACATAAAAAATTATAAGACATATAATTCACAAATGAGTATCAAGAGCCATTGCTTTGTTATCCAACTCACACACTATTTTGAAGAATAACTTTTTTGAATAAAAAATTCCTATCTAGAAGTTAGGTTGGCTTGGTTGTTGTTTCTTCAAAATAATTTCTCTTTCTTGTAGATGTCCTAGTGGGTTGTGGGACCTCCACTGTATAATTGGAGGAGGGGAAGCATGCCAAGTAGAGGGATTTGTTGATTGAGTTAATGAATAATCTATTAGTGGAGCTTGAGCATATTTCAATTCACCAGAAGTCTCCCCAAAGTGGGAATGGCTAACAACATTTGGTTTAGGAGATTTTGAAACCATTTTAGTACTTTGGTTCCTAAAGCCAAAAGAAGAATCAAGGACAAAATTATTATTCTTGGCTTTGCAATTGACAACTATTGACCAACCTTCATCCTTTTTTTTAGGTGATGTTGACCTAACAACCGGTGCCATGGAAGGTTTTCAACGAGGAGAAACCAAAGGAAAATCTAAAGTCTTGCGTTTAGAAGATTGACAATAATAACAAGTAATTGGTAAGTTCCGGTAAATAACATATTGAGCATATCTCATTTACCCAATTTGAACATCAACAATTTCTTTAGGGTCTTTGAATTAAATTCACCTCAACAAAACCTCATTGTTAAGGACAAGTCAAGTAGATTTGTTTAGGTTCAACACAAACCATATGCCTAAAGAAGAGGTAATTTGATTTAGAAAATTGCAACATGCCAAAAATAATCTAGGAAATTCAACCCAAATGGACACCTTGAAGGAATTTTCATTAGATATCACAAAGTCTTGAGTCCAAAGTTTGAAAATCAAAAATAAAAATTGAACAGACTAAAAAGTTTTGCTTGAGTGGTGTTTTTATTATTTATTGTTAATGAACCTTCAATCCTAATAACAAAAATTATGAAAGAACAAAAAAGTCAAAACCATTATAAAAGAGAGAGAAAGTGCCCACAAACTTAATAATAGAAACCTAAACTCATACTTTCTAAAGTAGTATGAAATCCAAACCACTCTTCTTCATCATTAAAAAAATCATTCACTTTATAATAAATTTTAATCTATCTTAATTTCTTTTGTGAGAGCTCTCTACTCATGAGGGAAATGTTGTGACGGAAAAATGTTTAACTGGTCATCAATTAAAAGAAGTCCTCACCAATAAGAACTTTGTTTTGTTTCTAAATTTAGTTCATTCAGATTTATGATCTATAATAAGGGTAAAATGAGTGACGCGAGGCATGTGAAATATTCAAAAAACTACAAAGAAGAAATGTGTCTGTTTTTTTTGCAAAATAAAATACATTTGTGCCAATAAATGTGGCAAAATAAAATACCTAAATGTGGCAAAATAAAATACCTAAATGTGGCAAAAAACCCTCATCACCATCCTTTTCTGTTTGACAAGCCATTTTGATCAGAATGTGTTATCATTAGACATCTGATTTTGTTTCTATCCTCTGAGCTCATGATGCTTTTGTCTATGTTCAGGTACCGAGGCTTGGGATTTGTGTTATGATTGCTTTGCTTTAACCTACAACGCTGCTCAATATTTTCTTTGTCTAATTAATAATAATTTGAAGCATTTTTTTCTTCATTTTTCATATTTTCTTAATGCAGGAAAGACGAGGGAGAACGTTGTTTTTCTGTAAAATTTGATCAATTCTCTGTCAAATAGAAAGAGTATTATTTTCTTGTTGGACTGTGTTTCTTTTCTTGTTTTAGTTACTACGAATGTTGAAAATTTCCAGTTTGCCTATGGTTTTTGTTTTCGCCAAACCTGACTTTTGCTAGTTGCACTAATTTTCACATTATTGTTTGTTTTTTATACCTCTATATGGGTTGTGGATGCCTTGTCGGTAACTATCATTTTCATTTGGATTTGTGAACTCATATATGATTGCTTTCATGATCGAATGGGGATGTAACACAGAATTAGGATGGATGTTAGGCCAAAAGGGAGCATTGAGCGGGTAGGTTTTAGGGAGGAGTGTTATCCTGTTTATGGTAGGAAAATGAAGTTTTCATCTTTGTTGGCAAAGATATGGGGGCATTATAGAGTGCCCTTGGATTGAGCTAGAGTTGTGTTGGGACTCAATTCCACAGTGCAAAATGTTGCTTGAGTCTCTTTAGTTTTGTGTGTCTTGACCCCTACTTGGCCTCCCATTTATAACTGATTTGAGAAGTTTTAAGTGGGTCTCCCTTGCTCATTTATAACTGATTTGAGAAGTTTTAAGTGGGTCTCCCTTGCTCAAAATTGCTTATGAGATATCCACTATTATTTCCCATGTGCCTATGATGCATTGCAGTTGCTAAATTTCAAAAAAATGTCTAAGCGTGCAGATTGTAGGTTAAAGTGTTTATGTTTGTGTAAAATGTCAGAGTTGTTGGACTTGACCTACCTGGCATGCCTTCTTACCCACCCCCACTTCCTTTGTCTCTGGATAGTAGACTTTTTCATCCCAACAATGGTAAATTTCTAGAAAAATGTCTAAGTGTGCGAATAGTAGGTTAAAGTGTTTATGTTTGTGTATAATGTCAAGAGTTGTTGGACTTGACCTACCTGGCATGCCTTATTGCCGACCCCCAGCTTCCTTTGTCTCTTATCAAGATATTAGACTTTTTCAGCATGGCATGCCATTCACTCGTTCTTTGCCTTCACTCAAATTTTCCCTTCATTTTCATTGGCTCATTGGACTTTCCTCTCCCCAGTTACCTGTCATAAGTCATCTCAATACCTCGACCCTTGACGTTTCCCTCTACATTTTCTCATTGCAATTGAAACCCATACTTTCCCTTTCCACATGACTTAATGGTATGATTTCACCGCCAACCTTGAGCCTCAATACCTTGTTCTAATGCGTGAACAACAAGTTGTCCCCGACCCCCGAAGTTCAACACTCTTGGCATTTTTTACTATCATGCTCACCTACTCCCTTGCACATACAGAGGATTGTTAATGACTAGGGTTGACATCATCACAATCAATAATAGGGTTTCTCCTACCTAGAAACCATTATTTATCAAAGTGGGTGTGGATTTTCATTATTTAATCATTAGGCGGGCAATTTGAGGGGATTTAATTATCTAGTTATGAATCATATTTCATTTAATATGGTGGTTAATATTTTCTCAACTTGTTTTCTTCACAACATCCTTTGGAGACGCTTTTGCAACAGATTTTTTTTCTTGACCAAGCCTTAACACAATAGATCCACATGCATAATAAATGAAATGATCCTTTGCAAGTTTGTTGTGTGTTTTGTTGTTTCTCTTGCATGGATTTCGACACTTTAGCAAGCGATTTCACGCTTTTTGGGACATGAATGTCCATTGGATGATGGTTGTGACTAGAGAGTGATGGGTTTCTTCATGCGATCATTGTTTTACCATCTCAAGGCTCTTTATTTATGGATTGCACATCACATTCAAACATCTATATATAATGCTTGGTTGTTCATGTGAAGGGTTGGTCATCAAGCCAATCTTGTGCTCTGGTTATGTTTGTCGATCTTTCTAGGATTTAAATATTGCATGTTGTGATTGTATATGAAAGGGTATGCTTTGTAATAGCATAGGAAGGGTTTTATCTTGTGCATTTCTTTGTAATGAATGTCTTCATGGTTGTTTGTAGTGATTCATTGTAGTATCCTAGTGGCATTTAGGTATTTTCTTTTGCCACATTTATTGGCACAAATGTATTGAGGGTTTGGTACATGTGTGATAACACCTAATGTATTACAAACCTTTGGTAATAACCATTCATTTGATGCATATAGGTTGTTGTATTTAGTTCTTTTCATGGATGATTAAGTGTGTTCATATATTGAAATATAATATTTGGTTTCTATGTGCAAACCTAGCTTTGTTGATGTTGTGTTTAGTTTTTCCCTTTCCTCTTTGTTGTCATGACTTTGTTTCCTAATGAATCAGGCATCTACCCTTATTGGTTTATTTCATGCCTCTATCATGAAGACATGATTCTCACCAAACAAATTGTAGCTTTTTAAAACTCCAAGCGTTGCCTTTAAGACTGGGCGAAGGGAGTAAGGGCCAATGATCCACATTAATTGGTGGTGATTCCTAAAGAGGAATAATTAATGGGCATGCAATTTGTATTAAGCAAAGCTACACTTGGATTAAGGAGGGGTGCATCCCTTGTAAGGGGTGATGATAATAAAATTTGTGACTACTCACCCACCATGAAGGATATATAAAAGAAGTCGAATCATTTATGAAAAGATGAAGTGGATAAGATGGGAAAAAGGGAAATACAAAATTGAAATATAAGATATCTGTTGGAAGTAAATATTATTTTTAGTAAGAATATTATTGGGAAGTAAGCTTTAGAATATAAATTAGGAATAGTCGTATATATAAATACATATATATTATAATTGCTTAATTATATTTTATTACCAATTAATCTAGTAGATTCCTTTAGCAATCATTTTTGAATTAATAGAAGTGTTTTGTAAATAGGGAGATTGATCAACCCTCTAAGTTAACAAGAGGTGAAGTACTCGCCTTTCATTCATCAAGCCTGCCACCTCGAGATGTAAGCTTGTGGGTTGGGAGGCATATGAGTACACCTAGGCTTGTTGAGGAAGGCAGTCTTCATGCATCTTATCAAGAACGCTACCCCGAGATGGATGGATTGGAGATCCTGCCATGCTTGTGGACTAGGAGGTGAATGAGTGCTCCTGGGCTTGATCAAGGATGGTGCGCCTCCAAGGTGGATTGAGGGATGGAGTAGACCTAAGATCCTACCATGTTCGTGGGCTGATAGGCGGATGAATGCTCTTGGGCTTGAGGGTCTTGTCAAGTATGCCACCCCAAGATGGACAAGGATCCACCCATGCTCTTGCAATACAAGGAAAACCATCCTTGAGATTGCAGTTTGCAAGCATTTCAAAGTGAATTTCTAATATGATTGGCTATAGGAATATGCCTTGGAATAATTATTAATGATATTAAGATGCTTTTGAATTCAAATATTTTATGAACTATAGATCTAAATATTATGATATTTAAGCTATGATGTATTGCTCTCAGTATTACAATATTTTATATATTAATTTGAACATAACCGTAAAGTTGATACTTGTTAAATTACTAGTATCAATTTTTAGTGATATTGTTTTGCAATCTAAAACTAGGAATTTCCCAAAAGGGGACATTGCAGTTTAATGACAAACACTTTAATTTAAACAATTTTTCTACTTTGGTTAGTTGTATGTTTATATTAGGTTTTCCATGTTGTTCATGATTCATTATTATAAACTAGGGAACAATTCTAAGTGAACCACAATTGTATATCATTAAAGAACCTAAATATGAATGCCAACACTTGGTCATTGTGTACGAGATGATAAATCAAACTATTTTAAGGGATTAAAACTATTGATATTTATAGGTATATATATAAGGTGCATGAATAGCTATATAGAGCATTGTTCCATAGGGACCCCCAAAAAAACCTGTGTTTCTGAGACAAGGATGCCTTAGAGACTTGGGGACTTGGGGGAGATGTCCCCTTGCTGCCTTGCCACTAGCATCATCATCTCCAAAACGTTGCTGAGACATCAGGACGTCCCCACTTGATGTTCGAGGGACTCCTAGGAGTTTCTTGACCATCTCGAAGATGCCCAAGAGTCTCCTTTGACTAGACAACCAAAAAGAAGTTTTTTAAAAAATATTCAAATTTTTCTTTGAACTCTGTGCCCAAGGTTGATCCCTAATGGCCTATGGGCTCCACCCAAACCCCACAAACTCTATAAAATTTCCTCTTATCCTCATTTTAATTTGTCATGCTCCCTGCCACAAGTAATAGATTGCAACCCCCTTTTATGGTCTAGACAATTAAAGATAGTAGTGCCCATGTAATTAGGTAATAAGGTGGCACTAATCTATAAATGAGAGCAATCTTTAAATGCAATGATTCCATAATAAAATAAATAATTAATAATTAAGGGAGTTTAATGGCATGACTTGGGTGAAAGGATGTGTCCCTTGTTGAGATCACCAATTGAAGGGATGCGAATCTCTCCACCATGGGAGATATAAAAGGAAGAACAAATGATTGGGGAGAGGCATCAAGTGAATGAGATTGGAAAAAAAGAAAATAAGAAATTGGAATATAAGATATCTATTGGAAATAAATATTATTTCAGCAAGAATATTATTGGGAAGCAAGTTTGAGAATATAATTTAGGAACAACTATATATATATATATATCATAATTGCATAATGATGTTTTATTACTAATGAATATAGTAGATTCCTTTAGCAATCTATTTTGAATTTATAAAAGTGTTTTGCAAATAGGGAGGTTGATCAACCTTCTGAGTTCACAAGAGATGAAGTATCGACCTTTCTTTCATCAAGTACACCACCCCCAAGATGGAGTGCTTGTGGGCTGAGAGGTGTATGAGGGCTCTTGGGCTTGTTGAGTAAGGCAGTCTCCATGCATCTTATCATGTATGCCACCTTGAGATGGAGCGCTCATGGGCTAGGAGGTGAATGAGTGCTCTTGGGCTTGATTAAGGAGGATGAATCACCTCCAAGGTGGACTGAGGGATGGAGTGGACTTGAGATCTTGCCATGTTTGTGGGTCGAGAGGCGGATGAGTGCTCCTAGGCTTGAGGGACTTCTCAAGTATGCCACCCCCGAGATGGAGCGCTCGTGGAATAGGAGGCATATGAATGCTCTTGTGCTTGAGGGTCTTCTCAAGTATGCCACCTTGAGATGGATGGACAAGGATCCACCCATGCTCTCAAAATACAAGGACAACCATCCTTGAGATTGCAGTTTACAAATATTTCTAGAAAATTCCTAATATGATTGACTATAGGAATATTTCTTCGAATAACCATTAATGATGTTAAGACATTTGAATTCAAAAGTTAATGATGCTATGAACTATAGATCTAACTATCATGATGTTTTAGCTATGATGTATTATTCTCAATATTATAATATTTTATGTGTTAATCTGAATATAACCATAATGTTGATACTTGTTATTACTAATATCAATTTTTAGTGGTTATTATTGTTTTGTAGGCTTAAATTTAGGAATATCCCAAAAGGGGACATTACAATTGGTATCAAAGCCAAGTTACTCTCAGCTTGAGGATCAAGAAGAGTAGTTTATGCAATTAAGCCAAAGGTCTCAAAGGGCATTGGAAAGAACTTTTAGGCGTTGACAACACCCCATAAATAGTGATTGACATATTTTGGCAGTTCTTAATCTGACAATCATTTACAAAAGCAAATGACTGAAAAATGTATCTTATTTGATGCTTATAAGGTGAAGTAGGAAGAAAGAATTGTAGGGCTGCAAGATATCTTTTTCTTCTCTCTAAGAGAGAAAACTTATCTTAAATTATGAACCTTGTGAGTTACCAACTCTTGGTTTTGTTATTGAGAGTTATTAGGCAATATATAAGCATGGAGAATTTAAGACAATAAATTGTCCTCACACATTAGAAAATAGAATCAACCTTATGATATTAAAATGACTATATTGGTAGTCTAGCAAGTACATTAAACAACTCTTCAAGGACACCAATAGTAAAGAGTTTGACATAACCAAGATAATGAGAGAAAACATCACTTGGTTTATAATTTCCAATTACTAATCATATTAGAGTGTCATAGCAAAAGCCAATTGCATCACAAGGGGGGTCTAGGGATTACAAAACTCCATAGTTGATTTGAGATCTTGGTATTAGCAAAAATGATTCAGTGACATTGCTTGGGGACAAGCAATCTCAAGAAAGGCAGATTGTCATGCCCGCCTACCACAAGGAACATATCACAACCCCCTTTTATGATCTAGAAAATTAAAGATAGTAGGGCCCATGTAAATAGGTAATAAGGTGACACTAATCTATAAAGGGGAACAATATTAAAATGCAGTGATTCCACAATATAATAAATAATTAATAATTAAGGGAGTTTAAGGGCAGCACTTGGGTGAAAGGATGTGTCCCTTGTTGGGATAACCAATTGAAGGGATGTGACTTTGCTCACCATGGGAGATATAAAAGGAAGAACAAATGATTGGGGAGAGGAATTAAGTGAATGAGATTGGAAAAAAGGAAAATAAGAAATTGGAATATAATATATATTGGAAATAAATATTGTTTTAGCAAGAATATTATTGGAAAGTAAGTTTGAGAATATAAATTAGGAATAGCTAACATACATACATACATATATATATACGTGTGTGTGTGTGTGTGTGTGTGTGTGTGTGTGTGTGTGTGTGTGTGTGTGTGTGTTTATGTATATATATGTGTGTGTGTACATATATATGTGTGTGTGCTTGATCAAGGAGGATGGAGCACCTCCAAGGTGGATTGAGGGATGGAGTGGACTAGAGATCCTGCCATGTTCGTGGGCCGGGAGGCGGATGAGTGCTCTGGGCTTGAGGGACTGCTCAAGCATGCCACCCCCGAGATGGGGCACTCATGGGCCAAGAGACATATGAATTCTCTTGGGCTTGAGGGTCTTCTCAAGTACACCACCTTGAGATGGATGGACAAGGATCCACCCATGCTCTCACAATACAAGGACAACCATCCTTGAGATTGCGGTTTGCAAACATTTCTAGAAAATTCCTAATATGATTGACTATTGGAATATGTCTTGGAATAACCATTAATGATGCTAAGATATTGTGAATTCAAAAGTTAATGATGCTATGAACTATAGATCTAACTATAATGATGTTTTAGCTATGGTGCATTGCTCTCAATATTATAATATTTTTTGTGTTAATCTGAATATAACCATAAAGTTGATACTCAATATTACTAGTATTATTTTTTAGTGATTATTATTATTTTGCAAGCCTAAATTTCAGAATGTCCCAAAAGGGGACGTTACATAATTCACAAAGAAAAATCAACAAGAAGCTACTAGTGTGAGTGTGCGAGTGAGAGCTGCAAGTTTAAGGTGAAAGAGTGAGAATAAAGAGAAAGAGGGTTCAGGAGGAGCAAGAAAAAGAGCAAGAAGAGGAGTGACACCAAGTTAATGTTCACTTCAAAATTTAAATGTTTAAAGTTAGTTTGCCAAAGTTGCATTTGTAACTTATACATCTTTTTATAGCTATTTTTTCAAGTACTATATGTGTTTCAGCACCCCCTACCATCCCCAAACTTAAGCCCTTCATCCCTCGTCCTTGAAACCCATCCCCACATCCCCATGTCCCCTCATTAGGAAACTCCATGGAACTATGATATAGAGGTCCTTTGTAGTCAATTACATATGACCTAGTGACAAAATTCTGGGCTCATGTCTATGGTTGGATATGGTGGTTGTTTATTCTACTCATTGTTACATTTTAATGGATGTTCAAACTTGCTGAGAAGACCTCTAGGAACATTCTCTCGGGTTTAAGCTAAGCCCAAAGAGTAGGAGAAATTACCCACTCGTAGAGTTACCCTTTAACCATGTTGATTTTGTTGATGATGCTTTATTTGTCGTCTTGAAGACAAACCCTAGGCTTTGAAGGTGGAGAAAAGCTCTAGGACCTGGGAGCATGGTTTTGGGACCTAACAAGTTGACTTACGAAGAATTGGTTGCAAGTAGAAGCTTTAGTAAATGGTAGAAGTTGATGTAGTTATTACTGCCTTTGCCACTTTCCATAGAAACTTGATTATTTTGTCCTCGTTTGGTTTGTAGATCAATTAGTCAAACCACTTTCCATAGAAACTTGATTATTTTGTCCTTGTTGGGTTTGTAGATGAAGGCAGCCAAGGTATTTTCTTTAACACCTTTAGTAACTTAGGTTGTTGTGGAAAAACATCTTACTGAGATTAACTAGGAATACACAACCAAACAAACTTCAACCTAGTAAGTTGTCACACCCCTGTAGTAGGAAACCTACCTGCTCAATATTGTATAGGCAAAAATAAATAAATAAAGCAAAAGGGGATCCTTTAAATCAAAAATGTAGTCGAAGGGGGGCAAAGAATTAAATGGATGAGGAGAGTTGGAACATGGTATGGAGAGGGGAGTATGGTGTGACAAATGAGGAGTGTTGGAGCATGGTATGGACATCCATGAATGCTTAAGTTAGAAATTTGCTGGGAAAACAAGGGGTACGTGCATCAAAACAAAAAAAGAATTGATGGTGCAATTATGGGTTGTAGAGATAAGAGAAGAGACTATAAATCTCTTTAATATGGTATGGCCTTAACGACATAGGTATGGGTTGTAGATATGATAGAAGAAAGGGCTCAAAACTCCCTTTATTATGTATGGACTTGCAATTGTGGCCATTAAGATTGGATAAGATAGAAGAAATTTGAGTAGAAATAAAAGGAATGCAACAAGAAGGGAACACAAGAGGAGAGGGGAGTATAGAGTTAAAAATGGGAAGATTTAGAATAGGGTATGGACATCAATCAAATAAAAAAGGATAGAGGATTTTCATTAGATGAGAAGGGGGTTGTGGTTCTTTGGGGTTTGCAATTTTATTATTAACTAAACATGCCTTCCAAAGCGATAAGAGGATTGAATGTATTTTTTGACTCCAACAAATTTGAAAAGGGAGAAATGATTAAGTTGATCTTGAAAGAGCACTTGAGAGTATTGCTATACACATTCCTATATTTTCTGAATGCTATGCAGAATCAACATGCTGTCTCAAGGAGGCCATTGCAATATTGAGGACCCTTGGCTTGATCATTCCTCTATTTTATCATGTGAATTCAACTGATGTTAGATATCTTGAAAAGAATTGTGCTCACTTAGGTTGGACCATGGATATAACTCAAGGAGGCTTTTTTTGGGGAAGGAGCCAAATGAGGAAGTAGATTAGAAAGAAGTTATCATTCAATTGACATGTTATAAGAAAATTGAGAGAGCGTAAGACCTACAATGAGATTTTCTTGGGAAACATAAAGGATTATAGTTTTTCGCAATCGAGCAATGCTAAGGATGTCATATTCTTGGAGGGCAATGGTGTGTTGTTGAAAACAATATTGAAAATAATGTTGTGTTTTCTTCAAGAAATTATTTTTCTCTTGTTAAGTGAAGGCACATATTTTGTGTTGGCTCTTTAAATTGGATATTGGGTATTGCTCATAATATATGGTGGTATAGTACACATTGTAAGTTAGTAAATACTCTATATCATTGTATATAGTATTATGTTGATCTTAATTTGGATCAAGTACTTGGTTCATGGTGTCCCCACATTCTATGACCAATAGTTTAGATTATGGTTATTTATGGAGGGCATTATTGAGTTAACACTAGTTGATTCTAGTTATATGAATATATAACATTTGCATGAATTTCATTTGGATTATGAGTAGCTTTTCTCTGATTGCATTTGACTAATGTTACAGTCATTATAAACTGGGGAGGCAATAGTATGCCATTATTGATCTTGATGATTAAATAATTATTGGAGAGATGTATGTAGTACTATGTACATATCATATTATGGTTGTGAATTAGAATTACCATTTGTGTTTATTTTAGGTGCACTATTATTATGGTGTGAATGCTGGAAGTGAGACAAAATGAATGTGTATCTTTTTGAGAACCCTAATTAAGGCTTTGAGGATTATATTTGTGAATATTGGTGAACTAATAGGTAGAACTTGTAAAGTCATACACCATATCAAGATCACGATATTGTTGTAACGTGATAGCCTTGCTACCATCCTTGACATATGTATAGGGATAGTTTAAAGGTTAAGGTTTAGGGGTAGTCTTTTGAAAGAACTCAAGGTATTAGATGAGTTGTGCTATTGTTCCATTGTGTAGCGGTAATGTAGTTAATTTTTCGGTGAATCGGGCCAAAACAAAAGTTAGGAAATTACAACAATATTATGTCATTCAAATTGATTGGATAAAATATGCAACCATTATGTCTTATTCCCTAAACCTTGGCCAGGGTTGACTTGCATGAAATCGACTAGTTTTATGTATTTAGGATACATGATTGAAATGTGATATTTTGATACTAGACTTCACCTTCTCCCTGTATAGTATTCTACTTTGACCTCAAACATGAAGGGTTGGGTTCAACTGCAATTTAAGTATAAGTGTTGATTTGCAAATATATCGTTACTATATGGAATCACTTTATTTCCTCCAAAAATAAATTTCTCTTACCTTAAATCTAAAACCTCAATATATTAAGAGTATCTGTTTTCCTCTTTTGTTAAATTCAGAAATTAAAGCGAACCATTAATAATTAGGAAATGTACCTGATACAAGAAGTGGTATTTTCCATTCTTCTCAAAATTGAAGCACTTAGACAAACTATTAATAACTAGGAAATATACCTGATTCAAGAAGTGATTTTTTGAAATTCTTCTCAAAATTGAAGCACTCTCAACACCCGATTAGCTACCAAACATCCAATACTGAAGTAATCAAATAAAAAAGAAAGAGAACTGGGAAGTATGTTTTAATATATATGTATTAGATATAGTGCATATAACCGTGTGATTAAATGAACTAACTGTTTGTTACCATATCGGAGTAAACTTTAGACTCTATACGGAGAAATAAACCATACTTAAAGATTATCAATAAATTTACTTTAGTTTGAATGGTCACATATAAGGGACAGAGTTGTTGCTATCATCCATAAGAGAATCAATTGACAAAATGGATTCAGATAAAATAATTTGCTTCTTTTTATGAATATCTAATGTTTTAAGTAGTTGATTGCTTAATGCAACCATTTCAACTTTTAGTTCTAAGAGGAATGAGGCTTGAGCCCTTTACTCTATTCACATAATGAACAGGCTTTCCTAACATCCTTATCCAAGGAATTCTAAATACACATTGCTTTCTATCAATCCTGATTGAGTGAAATAAAGCTTAAATAGCACAAGTTAGTGCACCCACTATTCACATTTATAGATTGTAGCTAATAAGCAATTATCTTTGCTCCAGGAGTATAAAGGATAGTCTGGCAACAAGATTTTATTTTGAATTGTGTAGAAAGTTAAACTATTAGAATCTGCAAATGAGCAGTTGTTCTATCAAAGGGATTTGTCTCTGTTCCATCTCATTACTTCTTACCAATCTACTTAGAGAGAAACAAAGTACATAAGAATTATCTGGGATGCTTGATTTGGTTTCCCATTCAAACTTGATATTAGGGTGCCTGAAAAATAAGAGGTTAACGTCTCAACTATGTGGAAATTTGAAACATTCATGCACTTTGAAACTATACAACTACCAATGCCCATTCAAAGTTGTATGCATGAAAAAACATCTCTTAACTATGTAGATTGGTGGTTACCTGGTAGCTGTTCACTGCACCAGCTCCACTGAATGCCACTTGTTAGAAAATGCATCCACATGGATTGTCTGCTTACACTTTCTAGATATTCTTTGTGAACAAAGCACTAAACTGGATCATTTGAAATGATAGCACAAAAAAACTCATTTCCTATAAAACTCAAAGTGTTCAGAAAATATAACCTTAAACACCATGCAGATGCATTCTCTAACATGTGGCAATGCATGAAGTTGATGCAGCTAACAGGAATCAACAGACCATCAACTTCAATGGTTGGGCGATAAGGGTTTGGGAAGTCTTGATTGTGAAATCCCTAGCTCGCTATTTACTAACATAGTTCTCACCAACCAGAGCTCTGGATTTATAATAACTTTTTATATGCTAATGTTTATGCAACAAAATTGCATGTTTTTTAGGGTGGGAAAAATTAAAAAATGATTATTTGCATCGTGATTGGGCCTGGTTTTGGTGACCACAGATTGTCAAAAGCATGGTGAGATTTATTAGCTACATTAAAGTCTAAAATGAGTGACTCATAGCCTGCAAAAATTCCAAAAATTGTCAAGAAGAAATGTGTGAGTTTTTGCACTGGGTAACGTGAAAGTTATAGGGGGTGTAGGTTTAAGAAAAATTTCAGTGTCATGGGGTTTTGAAGATAGCCATCCTGCATTTGAACAGTATGTGGAAACTAAAAATGTGCATAGATGCCCTTATTTAAATAATATTTAATTGATTATTAATGGTCAATATTCAATATTCAATATTATGTAAAATATGTAAACTAGTAGTTTAGATTTGCTAATGTTTCTATTTTAGAAACTCTGTAATTAGAAACATCTCTTTTGTAAATTATATATGAAGCATTCTCGCTTCTTGTTAATACATTGAATATTTTTACCATATTCTCTTTTATATGGTATTAGAGTGGGTGAGAGCCATTTTTTATTTTCTAGGTTCGATTAAGGGAATCGTGATTTTTTGTCTTCAAATGTATTCCTTTGAAAATTGTGACTTTCTTTCTTGACGACGAATCCTCTATCGGTGCACGATCTTGTGTCTAGTGTTTTTTCATCAAAAATAAACGTGTTTTTTTTCTGCACGCTCTTTTCCTAAAATCGTAGTCACGTCTGTTATTTTCCGGCACGGGTCTTCTTCTTACCAGAAAATCGTGACTTTTTGGTGCAGTTTGTGAGGTTTTTAACCTTCTAAAAAATGTGTTTCTCTAAAAATCGTGCTTTTTGGTTGTGTTTTTGCTCCTCTTCTGCCCACGCGACCTCCAGGAAATCACAATTCTTTGTAAATTGTGCTTTCTGGGCGTGATTTTTCATCACTTTTGGGAGCGATTTCCTCTAGATTTTCATGGGTTTTTGCAAGCTTCTTGGACGGATTTTCACAAAGAAAATTTCTACACCACTTTCCCAGTGTTTCTGAGCTCATTTTTGCCTCTGTTTGTGTAAGATTTCTGGCCTTTTTCAGGGCGTTCTTTTAAAAAACCCGTTTTATGCACTTGTTTTCTGCTGAGATTCGAGCTGGGGTTTCAAATAAACCCTTTGTTTTCAAGTTGAATTATTTTTTTATAACAGATTCTTTCTAGGTTTTTCGTAAAGATTTTTGGGTTGTCATCAAATTTTTTTGGGTGCCTGGCAATTCATGCATTGGGATTTGTGCGAGTGGGTTTGCCTCAAAATTCGTGTTTGCAACAACCTCAATTTTTCGTGATTAGTGCAATTAGTTTTATTGCCTCTTTTGGTTGCCTTGTTTTTTGTGCCTCAAAAAGCATGCAAGATGGCGAGTTTGACCAACATAATCTTGGAAGGCAGTGAACAATTCAATGGCAGAAACTATAATACTTAGAAGCATCGAATGATGACTATCTTCAAATATCGTTGCCTTGATCAGATCATTCTAGGTAAAAAGACAAGACTAGCATTGGGTGTTAAAGACCAAGAAAAGTTTGATGAGCAAAATGTTGAAGCGGTGATGCTCATTAAGCTATCTGTCATTGATGATCAACTTCCATAGGTTCCGTCTGACAAATTAACTATTGAGATTTGGGAGCATTTGAAGACCTTGCATGAGACCTCCAACAAGAGTCTTTTGTTCTTTCTGAAGAACCAACTGTTCTTCATCATGATGGATGAGAGAATGTCTTTACAGGAGCATCTGACAAAGATTCAGGACATCTGTGATCAGCTAGAGCCTGGAGGTGATTGGTTGAAAGATGGAGGAAGAAGACATGGTAGTCATCACTTTGAAAAGTCTATCGAAGTCTTATGAGCACCTTGTTGAAACTCTCAACATTACATCGACTAATGTTGATTTGAAGTTTCCAGAGCTTTGTACGAAACTTTTGTAGTAGGAACGTTGGAGACAACAATTTGGTAGTAGTTCTTCTTCATCCTCTATAGAGCAAGATTTTGCAGCCAAGTCTTAGGCCAATAATAAAGGGAAAAGTCAACCTCTGTAGCAGAAAGGCTCAGGGAAACCTCATGACAGCCCCAAGAAGAAGAAAATTCAGTGTAATTACTGCCACAAATATGGTCATATGAAGAAGGATTGTTGTTAGTGTTTGGATTTTGAATAGAAGCAGCAGGGAGGGTCTCAGTCGAAAGCAAATGTTTCTGAGCACACTAAGCAGAAGTAGTTTTCCTTTTACACCTTTATGGCTAAAAGACATGTAGATCATGTGAAGTCCTCTGCCTGGTACATTGATTCAAGTGTTTCACGACACTTTAGCCATCGGCGTGATTGGTTCATTGACTTCTCTCCTTTTAGTGATTCAGTTATTTTTGGAGGAGGTGAAGAGTATATTGTTGTCGACAAGGGAAATGTTCAGATTTAGTCTGCTGGGAGGAATCTCATATTCCTCAATGTATACTATGTTCTTGGCATGGAACTAAACCTTCTCTCTGTCAATCAAATTATGCGGCACTCTCCTTAGTTGGATGTGGTATTCAATGCACATAAGTGTTCGATTGTTGATCGAGAGACCTGCACCACTATGGCTATTGGCATTGAGGATCATGGTCTATATAGACTTGTGGATATAGGTGATTCTCCAGAGTTAGCCATGGCAGCTAGAAATTCTTCCATAACTAGTCTTTGGCATCAACGTTATAGGCACTTAAATGTGCACTATCTCTCTCAATGATCTCGGAAGGGACTTGTAGTTGGTTTAACTGAGATCCAAACTCAGCATCATAGAGTTTGTGGCGCTTGTCAGGATGGGAAGCAGCATAGGACACCATTCTCAGATGGTGACCCATGGCGAGCCTCCAAGGTACTAGAGTTGGTTCACGTTGATGTATGTGGGCCTATATTCCACCAAGTTTCTGATACACTGAATACCACATCCAACTAAGCCTCAGACATATTCAGAGGCTAAAGCCAATTCCTGAGTGGGAACAGGCTATGGAGGTTGAATACCATAGTCTTTAGAAGAATAACACTTAGGTCCTTTCTAATCTTCCTCTAGAGAAGAAGCTCATTAGCTACAAATGGGTGTATAAGGTTAAGTACAAAGCTAACATAACCCTTGACAAGTACAAAGCTCGTCTCGTTGCTAGGGGGTTCTCACAGAAGGAAGACATTGACTATGATGAGACTTTTGCTCCTACAACCAAGAGGAGTACCATTCGGCTCGTGCTTGCCTTAGTAGCCTAGTTTGGTTGGAAATTCCATCAAATAGACATCAAGAGTGCATTCCTCAATGGTGAGTTGAAGGAAGAAGTCTATATGATGCAGCCTCTAGGGTTCAAGGCTGTCGGTAAAGAACACCAGGTGTGCAGACTGGTGAAAGCACTCTATGGCCTGAAATAGGCTCCTCGGGCTTGGTACATCAAGATCGACAAGTACCTCACAGATCATGGCTTTCAGAGGAGTCCATCTAATTCTAATATGTATGTCAACACTAGTAGTGATATTCTTATTCTTGTTGTCTATATTGATGACCTGATCATTACTGGTAGCTCGACACATTTGATTGATGAGATCAAACAGGATTTGTACACCTCATTTGACATGACAGATTTAGGACTTTTGCATTATTGTTTAGGTGTCGAGGTTTGGCAAACATAGAGCAGTATCTTCATCTCTTAGTCCAAATATGCTCAAAGTCTACTGGATATGTTCCGAATGCAGGATTACAAACTTGCCTCCACACCTATGGAAAAAAGGCTGAAGTTGTAAGCTAAATTAGATTCAACTGTAGTGGATGAATCCATGTTTCTAGGCAACTAGTGAACAGCCTCATCTATCTCACTATCACTAGACCTGACCTTAGTTTTGTAGTGAGCTACATTTCACGCTTCATGACAATCCCCAAGGCTGATCATTGGGTAGTAGCGAAGCATGTGGTATGTTATGTGAAGGGAACTTCTGATTATGGGCTTCTTTACACTTGGAGTCACAATCCTAGCCTCATTGGTTACACAAACTTAGATTGGGTAGGTTTGGTTGATGACAAAAAATCAACATCTGGGTATGTTTTTAGTTTGGGATCTGGTGCAGTCACTTGGACTAGTAAAAATCAACAAGTAGTGGCTCTTTCCTTGACAGAAGAAGATTATTGAGGAACAGTTAAGGCAACTTGTGAGGCAGTTTGGCTTCGTTGGATGCTTGTGGATATACAAATATCTCAAGCAGGTCTGACTCCCTTGTTCTGTGACAATCAAGGAGTTCTCAAACTTACCAAAAATCCAGTCTTCCATGAAAGAACCAAGCATGTCGAAACTCATTTTTAATTCATTCGGAAGCTTGTTGAAGATGGATAAATTTAGTTGTTGTATGTTCCAACAAAGGATCAAACATCAGATATTCTCACCAAGTCTCTAAGCCCAAAAATTTTGTCAGATTTAGGGGGCATCTTGGTGTAGTTGATAGATTGACCATTAAGGGAGGCTATTTGTAATGTCCCCTTCTCAATTGTGATCAATTCAGTTGAACGTTGGCCTATTCTGGAGACCCGTAGGCTACTCAGAGAGTGAAAATTAGGGTTTCCTATTTTTGAGGAGGTTGTTGCTTGAAGTCTGGAGATTGGATTGCAAATTCTTTTTGGGTTTTCAAAGAGCTTTGCAGTGGTATAGATTGCATTGTGATCTGAGCACCTTCATGAATTTACTATTTTTAGTAAATTCTATTTCTGGCAATGGTCCTGTGGATTTCAGTGTTGTTGGCTTTCTTCTTCAACCAGTTCAGTTGGTAAATTGATTTTTGGCCTTTGGATGTATTTTCTGGAGAGATAAGTTAAGTTGATTTAAATAATGTTATATTTTAGTGTTGACCCCTTGGCCTAGCTTCATCACTTTAAGTTGTTTTAAAAGAGGGACTTCAAGGGTGAATGCCTTATCAGAAGGTTATTAAATATTTCCAAGGCCAAAAACATGTAATGCTTAAGGGGGACACCAAATTCAAGGAGCTTAATATTTTATTAAAAAATCAAATATTGCCTTGGGAAGAGGGACACCATTCTTGGAGGGAAAATGAAGTCAATCCAAAATTGAAAAAGGGTGCACTTTCTAGAAGCTTCTGGAGATGCTTTGCCAAGTCTATAAAAGGAGGCCTTCTCTCTTCAGTTCATTATCTCTTGTCTACAGTAAAGTTATGCTATCGAAATGGTAACAGAGTTGCTTCGAGGAAATCATACCTCCTAGCATAGGCTCGACTTCTTGCTTGAAAGATAGCAACTAGTTGAGAGTTTAGCTTGTAGTGGATTTTCTTGCACTTGTAGTAGGGTATTTTGCATATTCTAGCTGAGTTATTGCATGTTTTATCAATTTTGGAGTTGTTGGTTCAATATTGTTGAATGTTGTTTTCGCTCATAAATCAAAAAATAAAAACATATTCATTATGGGTATTGCATCTTTTTATCTAACTACTTGGGGCGACCCTTTGAGCAAATTTGCAGATTTTTTTTATGAAGTATTTGATTTTTCCAAGGAAAATCGCCCTTACTTGAGGGTCGTACCATTTGAAGGAGTCTTGGAATTCGTGCAAGGAAAATAGGTGGTTGTAAGTTGAGGTTTATGCATTGGGAATTGAGCGCCTTCATCTCAAGAGTCTTTGTATTCATTCTCAGGGCTTTGGGTTGAGTTAGGAGCATTCTATGAGCATTTTAGTGAAATATGAGGTTGCTGGTTATGCATTTTCTAGTTGCAGGTATGTCAAAAATCAGATTATAAGTTGGTCCTTTGAGTGGATTTTTGTGTCAAGGAAACTTTGTTGAGCATGGGAGAGTTCCATATATTGTTACTGCATTATTAAGCTTTCCATCTTGTGTTCTTGGTAGGCACTATCTTATTGTAAGATTAATAGTAGTACTATCAATATTCTCAACTCTTCTTATTTACTTGTATTTCTCACTGAATAAGTGGAAGAGGTTAGCTTGCCGCCTATTTAATTTTAGTTAGTAGCTTTAGGGACCCTCTGACCATATGCTCGCCATCTCTCAGCACCATCTTGGTTAGAGTTACTTTCAACTCAGCATGCATAAGATCCTTTGACTATATGCTCGTCTATCCTAGACGCATTCTTGGTTAGAGTTCATTTCCAGTTCTGCATTGCATCAGATCCTCTCACCATATGCTCACACCTTGCCCAACATCAGGATCATGGTGTACATCCTTGGTTAGAGTTGCTTTCCGCATCGTTTTGGTTTTAGAGCTAACCTTAACGAGTGCGTGCTGCATTGCCTATTGTAATAAAAAAAATTGGTCTGGTTCTTTACAGTGGTATTAGAGCCATGATCCTGCCAACCTGTGACCTACAATGATTTAGTTGTCAGATGAGTGACAGTGATTGTTGATACTACACTAGAAGTTAGGCTAGAAAATAACAATCATAGTTTCTGCTAGTGCCAGAAGCAGATACTTTTTTAGAGGCTTTGAGAGAAATAGGGAAAGCAGTGGATATTGTTAGAGCAGTTGAGAACATGTCAGATAGTCATAAGCAGACCATGGATGAGAGAGAGGATAGGATGGAGAATAAGTTCGATGGTATGATTGAAATGATGTCCCGTTTGCTTGCAAGAATGGATCAGTAGGTTGCTCAGAATCATACACCTAGCCAAAACAATGCCACAGGTGAAAATAGTGGTGTCAATGGAAACAATGGAAATAGGAGAGATAGGAATATTGGGCAACATGAGGCCACCTCTAGAGGATCAGCCTCTAGGCCACTATTCCCTACATTCACTTAGAGGGAGGAGCCACAAGTTGAAGCAGCCATTCCTTTTGCAGATGATGCCAGGAAAGCCTACATGGAGTATGCCACCTTGCCCCTTGATCTTAGAGACCAATGGTCCTTTGATAAATTCTTGAACCAAGTAAACAAAAGAAATGAAGGAAGAGTTGATAACCAAGCTCCTATGGCTCCTAGGACTGACTATCAACAATCCCTTGGGAAGGTGTCATTGGCTCACTTCAATGGAAGTGATAAGTGTTTAGCAAGGTCATGGGTTCAGAAGCTGGACAACTACCTATTGCTAAGGCCCATGCCGGAGGAAGATGCCATAAATTTTGCAATGTTGCATTTGGAAGGAGCTTCCCATGAGTGGTGGTACCATGGTTTGGTCATGCTTGGACACAAACTCATTCGAACCTATGATGAATTCACCAATAAGCCGATTGATAGGTTCGACACTAAGGATCCTGAAGTGAAGTTTCGCAAGCTTGCACAATTGAAGAAACATGGCTCCTTGGATGCTTACATATCTAATTTTCAAAGGCTTTCCATGATGGTGCCCAACATCACTGAAAGAAGGTTGGTAGTATTGTTCTCTGAAGGATTGGTTGAACCCTTGAAAGGGTGGGTTAAGGCTTTCAATCCACCAAGTCTCGAAGAAGCAATCAAAAAGTCTCAAATTATGGAGTTATCATCCCCTAGGCCAAAATTTCCGCCCAAGCCCTTTGGCCACAAGAGAGATAAGAAACATTTTTCAAATCAGCACAAGAAGTTTCCACCCAAGTTGACTGATGAGCGGCGTGAACAACTTAGAAAAGAGGGAAAATGTTATACATGTTTGGAGCCTTGGATTAATGGTCATAGATGCTATGGAAGAGGGCGTTATAACCAAATGGGGGCCTATTCTAATTATGGATCAGAATCTGATATGTCTGATCAATAGTCTTATTTTGGAGACAGCGAGGAAGAGCGAGCCCCAGAAGAGTCCGATCATGAGCAAGGAGTTGGGGGCCCTATTGCCCAACTCTCTAGTTTCCAAAAGAACAAATCTTTCAAGGTTCGTGGGGGGATTGGAGGTCACCGTATTGTTGCCTTAATTGATACTGGGGCAACACATAACTTCATTGACGAAGGTGTGGTTGCAAAGAGAGGTCTCAAAAAAAAAGAATTTGAAGGTTTCAAAGTCATGGTGGCTGATGGGTTTCATATTTCTTGCAACCAAAGAGTTCCTAACATGTCTATGCAGTTAGACAATTATGAAGTCAAAGATGACTTCTATGTAGTTACTATTGGTGACACGGATGTCGTACTTGGTATTCAATGGTTACGCTCACTTGGTGAAATCTCTCTCAATCTACAAACAATGGAGCTGAATTTCCAATCTGATGGACAGAAGGTGGTGCTAAGAGGAATGTCCAATGGTGGTCCTTGGATTGTGTCATTCAAAAGAATGGAGAGGTTGATTTGGCATGATCAAGTTGAGTGGACTGCAGAATGTATGGTTCTTCCAGCTAGTCTAGTTGAAACAAAGAGGGACTATCCTCCAAATATCCAGTCTATATTCACCAGGAAGAGTAAGGTGTTTTCTGATCTACCTCCTGGGCCGCCTCCTGAAAGGGGAGCTGAGCATGTCATTGAACTCAAGGAAGGGGCCAACCCAGTCATCACAACACCATATCAGTATCTTAAGAAGCAGAAGGACGAAATCGAGAAAAACATAAAAGAACTCTTGGAAATGGGCTTCATTCATCCAAGCAAGAGTCCCTTCACTTCAACAGTAGTTCTTGTGAAGAAGAAGGATGGCACCATCCGCATGTGCGTGGATTACCATGCCTTGAATCAAAGCACAATAAAAAATCGGTACCCCATCCCCCGGATAGATGGGCTCATTGACGAGCTACATGGTGTTAAGTTCTTTTCAAAAATTGATTTGAGGTCAGGCTACTATCAAATTTAGATGAGGGGATCAGATGTTGAGAAGATGATATTCAGATGCCATTATGGTCATTTCGAGTTTTTAGTCATGCCATTTGGGTTGACTAATTCCCCTGCCACTTTCCAATCTTGTATGAACAGAGTTTTTCAGAAGCAGTTGAGGAAGTTTGTGTTGATCTTTTTTGATGATATCCTCATCTTCAGCAAGACGTGGGAAGAACATCTCGAGCACTTGGAGGAAGTGCTTAGTATCTTAGAGTCAGAGAGCTTGTTTGCCAAAGAATCCAAATGTGAGTTTGGAATGAAAGAGTTGCTTTACCTTGGCCACATAATCAGTGTTGATGGGGTGAAAGTTGATCCCGAAAAGATGAAGGCTATAGTCGATTGGCCACCTCCAAAAAACTTGACTCATTTGAAAGGGTTCTTGGGTCTTTGCGGCTTTTACAAAAGATTTGTGAAGGGCTACTCACAAAGTGCTGCTCCTCTTACTGACCTCACTAAAAAGGGAGCTTTCTTTTGGTCAGAAAAGGCTCAAAGTGTTTTTGATAAGTTCAAGAAGATCACGAGTTCTTGTCTAGTTTTGGCCATACCAGATTTCTCCAAGCCTTTCAAGTTACAGTGTGATGCATCCGAAGAAGGTGTTGGGGATTTTTTGAAGCAAGATAAGCATCCCATTATGTTTGAAAGTCGAAAACTAAGGGGTGTTGAAAGGACCTACTCCATATATGACAAGGATATGCTTGCAATCATGCATGCATTAGCTAAGTTCAGACAATATTTGGTGGGGAGCAAGTTTGTGGTCAAGACTGATCACAATAGTCTCAAGCACTTCATGCATCAAAAGGATTTGAACGAAAGACAAAAAAAGTGGGTGAGTAAGCTTCAAGCTTACGATTTTGACATTGAGTATGTCAAGGGGAAAAACAACATTGTGGCGGATGCTCTATCTAAGAGGCCTCATTTGAGCTCATTGTGTGGGCTTACTGCTGATTGGAAGGAGATGTTGCTTGCTGATTATGCCAAAAATCAGTTTGCAACCAGCGTCATTGAAGGTACTTTTCATGATGAAAGGTACAAAGTGGTTGATGGTTTGATACACTACAAGGCAAGGATCTTTTTGGTGGTTGATTCTAAGCTCAAAAAGAAGATTTTGATGACATTCTATGACATTCCACTTGCTGGTCATTAAGGTTTTTCAAGACATATAGGCATATTTGAGAGAGATTTTCTTGGAAGGGGCTGAAAGAGGAAGTCAAACGCTACATCAAGGAGTGCCCCACTTGTCAGATGAAAAAAAATGAGCATTCTCTTCTAGCTGGTCTGCTGCAACCTCTTCCTATTCCCAATCAAAAATGGGAAAGTATATCAGTGGACTTCATCATTGGGTTGCCCAAGGTTCAAGGAAGAGATTGTATCTATGTTGTAGTGGACAAATTAACAAAGTTTGCTCACTTTTTTTCCATCACTAGCTCATTTTCAACGCTCAAGTTGAAGATTTGTTTTTGCATGAAGTGTTTAGATTACATGGGTTGCTGAAAAACATTTTGAGTGATAGGGACAACAAGTTCCTAAGCACCTTTTGGCAAGAAGTTTTTAGGATGATTGGTACGGTGCTTACTCCAAGCACTAGTTATCACCCTCAAACTGATGGTCAAACAGAGATAGTGAACAAGTGGTTGGAGGGCTATCTTAGAAATTATGTCTTGAAGCAGCAAAGGGCATGGGAGAAGTGGCTTCACCTAGGGGAGTATTGCTACAATTCATCCTTCCACATGTCAATAAGGATGTCTCAATTCATGGCTCTCTATGGTTATGAGGCTTCTAGCTTTGCTAATTTGGTGTTTGGTGATAGCAAAGCCCCTCAAGCCAAGGATTTGTTGTAGAAAAGTCAAGATATTTTGAAGTCCTTGAAAAACAACCTTCAAATAGCACAAAATCAATAGAAGATGTATGATGATCAGTAGTGTGTTGACCGTTCATTTGAGGTTGGGGATATGGTTTATCTTCGACTTCATCCTTATAGACAGTCTACTCTCAAGAAGAGTGGAGCTGAGAAGCTCAAATCTCAGTTCTATGGGCCATTCAAAGTCATTAGAAAGGTTGGAGCAGTGGCTTATGAGTTGGAGCTACCATCGAGTAGCAAGGTTCACAATGTCTTCTGTGTGTCTCGCCTCAAGAAGGCACTTGGACACAATGTTGTTGCTTCATCACAGTTGCCTCCCTTGGACAAAGAAGGACAGTTGACTTTGATTCCAGAGGAGATTATTAATTCCAGAGAGCGTTCTTTGAGGAGAAGAACAATCAAAGAATACTTGGTAAAGTGGAAGAACTTGCCTTTGGAGGATGCAACTTGGGAGAATGAGGAGATTCTGCAGCATCTAGACTTGCGATTGCTTGAGGGAAAACAATCTTGGGGAGGGTGGACTGTAAAGTCCCCTTCTCAATTGTGATCAATTCAGTTGATCGTTGGCCTATTCTGGAGACCCGTAGGCTACTCAGAGAGTGAAAATTAGGGTTTCCTATTTTTGAGGAGGTTGTTGCTTGAAGTTTGGAGATTGGATTGTTGATTCTTTCTGGGTTTCCAGAGAGCTTCGCAGTGGTATAGTTTGCCTTGTGATCTGAGCACCTTCATCAATTTACTAATTTTAGTAAATTCTATTTCTGGCAGTGGTCCTATGGATTTCAGTGTTGTTGGCCCTCTTCTTCAACTAGTTCAGTTGGTAAATTGATTTTTGGCCTTTAGATGCATTTTCTGGAGAGATAAGTTAAGTTGATTTAAATAATGTTATATTTTAATGTTGACCCCTTGGCCTAGCTTCATCACTTTAAGTTGTTTTAAAAGAGGGACTTCAAGGGTGAATGCCTCATCAGAAGGTTATTAAATATTTCCAAGGCCAAAAATATGTGATGCTTAAGAGGGACGCCAACTTCAAGGAGCTTAATATTTTATTAAAAAATCAAATATTGCCTTGGGAAGAGGGACACCATTCTTGGAGGGAAAATGAAGTCAATCCAAAATTGAAAAAGGGCACACTTTCTAGAAGCTTCTGGAGATGCTTTGCTAAGTCTATAAAAGGAGGCCTTCTCTCTTCAGTTCATTATTTATTGTCTACAGTAAAGTTATGTTGCCGAAATGGTAATAGAGTTGCTTCAAGGAAAGCATACCTCCTAGCATAGGCTCGACGTCTTGCTTGAAAGATAGCAACTAGTTGAGAGTTTAGCTTGTAGTGGATTTTCTTGCACTTGTAGTAGGGTATTTTGCATATTGTAGCTGAGTTCTTGCATGTTCTATCAATTTTGGAGTTGCTGGTTCAATATTGTTGAATGTTGTTTTCGCTCATAAATCAAAAAATAAAAATATATTCATTCTGGGTATTGCATCTTTTTATCTAACTACTTGGGGCGACCCTTTGAGAAAATTTGCAATTTTTTTGATGAAGTCTTTGATTTTTCCAAGGAAAATCGCCCTTACAAGAGGGTTGTACCATTTGGAGGAGTCTTGGAATTCGTGCAAGGAAAATAGGTGGTTGTAAGTTGAGGTTTATGCATTGGGAATTGGGCGCCTTCATCTCAAGAGTCTTTTGCATTCATTCTCAGGGCTTTGGGTTGATTTAGGAGCATTCTGTGAGCATTTTAGTGAAATTTGAGGTTGTTGGTTATGCATTTTCTAGTTGCAGGTCTGTCAAAAATTAGATTATAAGTTGGTCCTTTGAGTGGAGTTTTGTGTCAAGACAACTTTGTTGAGCATGGGAGAGTTCCATATATTGTTACTGCATTATTAAGCTTTCCATCTTGTGTTCTTGGCAGACACTATCTTATTGTAAGCTGAACAGTAGTACTGTCAGCATTCTCAACTCTTCTTATTTACTTACTTGCATTTCCCACTGAATAAGTGGAAGACGCTGGCTTGCCGCCTATTTAATTTTAGTTAGTAGTTTTAGGGACCCTATGACCATATGCTCGCCATCTCTCAGCGCCATCTTGGTTAGAGTTACTTTCAGCTCAACATGAATAAGATCCTCTGACCAAATGCTCGTCTATCCTACACGCATTCTTGGTTAGAGTTCCTTTCCTGTTCTGTATTGCATCAGATCCTCTAACCATATGCTCACACCTTGCCCAACATCAGGATCCTAGTCTACATCCTTGGTTAGAGTTGATTTCCGTATCATTTTGGTTTTAGAGCTAACCTTAACGGGTGCGTGTTGCATTGCCTATTGTAATAAATAAAAAATAAAAAAAAATTGGTCCGGTTCTTTACAGTATTAAAATAATATTTAATTAATTATTAATGGTCAATATTCAATATTTGTAAGATATGTAAACTAGTTGTTTAGATTCGCTGATGTTTCTATTTTAGAAACTTTGTAATTAGAAACATCTTTTTTGTAAATTATAGATGAAGCATTCTCGCTTCTTGTTAATACATCAAATATTTTTACCATATTCTCTGTTATAGCCCTTTTCGTTGTTTTCAATGTAACAAATGGGAGTTGTTTTTCTTTTCCTGTGGTTGTTGATTCTGTTTTGTTTGTTCCATATATGTTTATAACAGTCATTGCATGATCTTAAATTTTAAGTTTCTCCTCTTTACAGATCTAAACTTTTCTGTATAGTGTTTCTATCCTAGGGTTTAGAACAATTGGGAGCAGATACAGTTGAACTCATAAAAGCATGAATCTTGGTCACCAGGGCTGTCTGAGATAAATATCTGATGGAAAGCAGCCATTGAATTGGATTTTCTTGCACAATGATGTTAGTGAAACATTTCAAATAGTATTGTAGTATTTGGATCCTGAGTTATCCAATTATAAGTACATATACTCAATTTTTATGTTCTTGAACTTGTACTAGATTGGCTATTGGATCAAATAAATCATGAACTCTTAGCCTAAAAGAACTCAAATTAATGGGTTTTAGCATTTGTCTTTACAAATATCATGTAAACGCTAGTAAGGTTTCTAAGATGGCTTGTTATCCATGAGTATGCGTATAGTTGTTTTTATACTTTTTCATAGATTTAGGATTTTGTAAATCACAGTTCTAAAAGATTGGTCACCAGCATTTGCAATGTGGCACAAACATTTCATGATTCTAATATGCCAAAGATTTTTTGAAGAAGCGTTCTCAATGTATGTGTTTGACAGCTAATTTATTGAGGAATTCTTTTGCTTGATTTGGATACTTCCCATGGCAGCGAAGAACAACAGCATACTGCTGTAAATGGAAAATTGAATCCAAATTCATATGTGGAGAAGTGAAATTCGAATCAGTCTATCTAATTAAATGGAAAAAACCGTATTACATAGCAGGTAGTTACTGAAGAATAGAATACATAACAGTTACATTATATAAAATCAAAATCAGAAATATTGAACACACAGACACAAAAAGAGAAAAAATAAAAATGACAGTAAAATGCTCTTTTCTTAATTGACTGAGATTTCAACTAAATAGATGATGTCTTCTTTATCTCTACGGGCTATTGCTGCAGTTAAAGCCTTAAGTAACTTCAATCTTTGAATGGTTTTTACATTATCTGGTACAATTCCTACTTCCTTGTGTATGAAAAGAAAACTTAAACATCAAATTAACGAAAAAGTTTAGATTTGCATGCACATTACAAAATAATAAATTGCTGTTTTTAGTGAGGAAAGTTTGAATTTCCAATATTCTACCTCAAATTTAACAGTTTGAGAATTATTATACCTAAAGTTTTGCAAAATTTACAAACTCGTCTTTTGTCAGTGCTTTTGTAAAAAATGTAGAAACTGGTTCTTAAAGAAATTTTGGAATTTTTCGAACTCATTTTTTTGTTAATCTTTTTGTAAAAATATTTGCATACTGCTCCTTCGAACTGTAACATACAAACTTAACTCTCGATTCCTGACCAGTTTCCCTATAAAATGGTACCAACTTATGTCAACATGTTTACTCCTTCCACGGAATACTGAGTTATTTTTGTATAGCTATAGCAAATATATTATAAAAAATCCTTGTTGCTTGCTCTATTTTGTTGTTGATTTAAATATGACATATTTTCTCATTCAAACCATTTGACATATTGTTGAATTAGGTACAACATATTAATTTTTTCTCTATCTTGTTGCTGGTTTAAATCTCATAAAAACTCTCATCCAAACCACTTGGCATATTGTTGAAATCATAGCAGCAAAAATTGTTTGGGAAAAAATGGGCAAACCAAAAGATCAAGATTTTTTGAAAAAATCGAGAAAAAATCAGGAAAAAATAGTAGAAAAAGAGACAAATTCTACTCTTTTTTTTGAAATTTAAGGCCATTTCCATAGCAAAGAGATATAGAGAGCAAATAAAATAGAGATTTTAACCTATGAATTGTAGAGAGCTTGCATGTTGTTTGTCAAGTTTATGTTTGTTGAGCTTAAAGGCATCTGTTTCTTGCTTAGGTTGTGATCTAAAGATCGTTTGGAGCACCTCATACAATAGAGTAGTGTATATGTGATATGGAATCAATTGTCATGTAAAATCTTTGCAGAAATGACAACTGAAAAAAGTAGAAAATGCCAGTGTATGAAGGAGTCAGAAATGACACAAGTGACCAAAAGCTTTGAGAAGGCAATGACATGCATGAAATAAAGTGGAGGATGAAAAAGTGTGATAAAATAAAAGATTGGTTAAGGGTTAAAATCTTAGGCAGATACTCTTTAAAATTGTGCAAGCTTGAAATCAGAGACAGTGCATTACTAGTCCAAGAGAATGGTTAAAATCTTAGGCACATACTCTTTAAAGCTATGTGTTGTGACTTTTTCACACATCACCCCATTCAAATGGGGACCCCCTAATTTTTGCTCCATTCCGGTCTTTTGGCTTGGGTTTTCTCTCTCTCTCTCTCTCGCTCCGTCTCTTTTCTGATGTCCACCTTTCAAAGGGGTTGCGCCCGTCAGTGAGCTAAAGCATAAAATTGACCAAGTCTGAAAATTAGGGTTTCACCTTTCCTGGTCATTCCAAGGTCGAACGAAGTCAATAAATTGAAAATTGAGACTAACATTGTTGTCAGTGTGCTTCCAACAGGCTCCCAGCAATTTTTCATCCGATTTTGAGGTACTTACTATTTTTAGTAAGTGTGAAATTCAGGGCAATTTGTCAGCATTTTTAAGATTCCGATAGTCACACGGCATTTAGAGCGCATCAGGCTACTCGTATGCAAAATTTGAGCAAAAACAGACAACTTTCTATTTTTAGCAGTCCAGCTTCTAGGACAAATTTCAGGGCTTAGATGCAGAGTTTTTCTTTGCATGTCTGGATATTCCTTCTGGGTTTTTTGAGACCTTCGTGATGATGTAACATGCAAAACGAGATGACAACTTTCAGAATTCAGTCTTCCGAGGCTATTTTTAGGGTTTGCATGTCAGGGTTTCTTTTGCATGTCAGATGATTCCTGATGGGTTTTTCGAGAGCTTCGCGATGGTGTGACATGCAAATAGAGATAACCACTCAGTAAGGAACTTGCTATTTTTAGCAGGTGTGTCCCGGCAGCTGCCTCCCAGCAGTTCAGAATCACGAGCTAATCGCAGTGCCACATAAACGAAGAGAAACAAAGATCTTTTGATACGCATGCAGAGCGAATTAGGGTTTCCAACTTCGGAGCCTGAAAAGAAGGGAAATAAGTTAGAATTTTCAAAAACCGATCTAAACCATCGCGATCAACATCCTTCAGGCTATCTGCTGGTAAAATTTCAAGTCAAACAGAGCACTTACTATTTATAGTAAGTCAATTTGGAAACTAGCTAAAAATAGCAAGTCAGATGCATGCGTTGATGTCAGCAGTAAGGTCACATGGTGAGGAGCGCCTCATTCAAATTTCAAATCAAACGGAGTTGTGGAGGTACCAGAAATGAGAGGTTACTATAAATAGCAAAACACCTCCAGAAATATGCTATTTTTAGCAAGTCAGCTTAGAGTAGCAGTGTGAACAGGATGACGAGGTCATGAGGATGCAGTGTGCAAAATTTCAAGTCGTTTCGAGCATCAGAGGTACAAAATTGAGAGGACTTACTATAAATAGCAGGGCATGGAATACTAGCGAAAAATGATGAAAAAGTTCTAAGTCTGGAACTTCATCCAGTAGACATGGAAAAATGCGCCCAGGTGAATAAGGAGGCATAAAAAATTCTAAGTTATGAAGTTCATCCTTCTTAGGGGGAAAAATGCGCCCAAGGAGAAGAAAGTCAAAGAAAAGTCAATGAATTATAGACATGGGGAAATGCGCCCAACTTGGAGAAGGGAAGCTCGGGAAGGTTTGAATTTTTTTCTAAGTGTAGATATCCGCCACCACCTTCAAAATGCGCCCAAATTGCAAGTTCATCCTTCTCAGGGGGTAAAATGCGCCCAAGTTGTGAGTGGTCAAAGCAAAGTCAACGATTTTCATCCTCTTCCCTAGGCAAAATGCGCCCAAATACATGCATGTCAAGACAAAAACGGGAGGTGAAGAGTCACTCAAAGGCGTTGTTATCCACTAGCTATGTCCAAATGCGCCCAAGAGGAAAATGGGTCAACAAGTCAACATTCTTATCCTTCTCCTATATAAAAATGCGCTCAAGTTAGAAGAGGGTCAAAAGGTCAAAGGAAATTCGTCCTCCTCACCCTCCTAAATGCGCCCAAACAAGCTCAAGTGAAGACAAAAAAATAGAAGTTGAAAGGTCATCCCTCTTGCATGCCTAAATGCGCCCAAGTTAGGATGGTAACAGGTGAATGGAGGTAGTAAATAAGGTGAAAATATTGCCAAGGCGTGGTGAATACAAGGTAAATGCTAGGCGTTATCCTCCATCAAGTGCAAAATGCGCCCAGGGTGGTGGGTGTTGGAGAATTTCCTAAGGCGTGTGAGGTGTTGGGAATAAAATGCTAAGGCGTGATTTCAAATTTCTTCAAGTGTTATGCGCCTAAAGGACAAAGTAAAATGTGAAGTAAAGCAACTCGCTAGGTGATGAAAATTTTCAAGATGAATATCTTCCTTTGAACACAAAATGCGCCTAAGATGTTGAGTGAAGAAAAATGAAATATTTCTAAGGCGTTGGAATATTTTCCTAGTGTGGAGTAAAATGCTAGTGTGGAGTGAAGGAATAAAAGTGTGCTAGGCATGAATAAAATTTTTCTAAATTAAATTGATAAAATTTCCAACGCTGGCGAATGAATCAAAATTTTCTAAGACAAATTCTCAAAGTGCAAGATGATTTAAAATATTTTCTAAGGCAAATATTTTCTCCCTTAGAAAATACGCCTAGGGGCTCAAGGTGGTGGAATTTTTCTCCGTGGAGCCTGAGCAAATTTTTCAGGGATGAAGTCAGAGATGGATGATAATGCAGATAAACTCAAATTTCTCAAGTCAGAGCAACAGGATGATCACCGGCGAAGAATGGATTTAAATTTGATGGAATAATATTTTCTAAGGTTCAAAATTAAAAAAATTAAATGAACCCGTTCGTTGGGTACCCACGGATTCGAAGCATTCTGAAGAAAAATTTCTTCTGGGTACTGAACATTCGCGATGATAGATGGATTTCCAAGTCTTCCGCACTTCGCCAACACTTTTTCAGTGAAGAATTTAATCAGTGCTCAAATTGTGAATTTTCCTAAGGGAGAATTTAAAATTTTCTAAGGCAAATTTGAATAAAATGTGTTTTCAGAATAAATTTCTCTGAATGATGAATTCAAGATGAGTTGCCTAGGTAATTTTGATTGAATTCTTCAGTGATGAATTTTCCAGAGCTAAGGATAAGTTAAATTCGAATTCAAATGACAGAGCTCCGGCTGGTGAATTAAAAAGATGGATTTAAATTAAATTTTTCGAAAATAAATTCAAAGATGCCAGTCAAAGTCAAGCTTCTAGAAGAGCAAGATTCCTGACATCGAGAGACAAGTGTCAGAAATACCAGAGAGGAAAAATTCAAATTTTTGAAGTGGAGTAGTGGAAATTAAATGTACTGGCTATAATTGGCTTCTTCTAGAATTCAAATTTTGGCTATAAAATGCAGAAGTTTCTCCCTTATTTTTCACAGTTGAAGAAGTCGAATTTGCTCTGAAGTATTGCTGAGAATTGTTGAAGCTTGAAGAATTCAAATTTTGGCTAAGTCTTGAGGTTGTTGAAGTTGCTAAGGCTGCTGAAGAGGGACACCTTGAGTTGCTGGAGAAGTGCCATTGCTGAAGTCAAGAAGGGCGTACTTGCAAGTTGCTGAAGATTCAAATCTATAGTTTCCAGTGATGAGAAGGACGCCTTGAAGAAGTGAAGTTGCTGAGAGTTTCCAAAGTGTAAAATTGTTGATTGATGATTGTTGGTGCAAAGTACGAATTTATCAAAGTTGCAGATTAGAGTTGCTGAGGAGTGGTGAAGTCACTGAAGTCTACTTAGAAACCTCTTCTAAGCGTTGAAGTTCAATTTTATTGGGTAAAGAAACTGAGGTTTGCAAATAAGAAAGTTATTGCAGCTTCTAAAGTCGAATGCAGCCCCTACACACAATGTCTTATTTTATTTTTATAAACTAAATTGCTGATGAATGTTATTGTTGCAGATGGCTAAGGCAAGGGCGACTGGCAAGGACAATGGTGCATCAAGACAAGCAGTGATCAGGAAGCTGAGCAAAACATTCATGCCAGAATCAAAGTTCATTTCAAAGTTGGGCAAGCTGACAGACACCAATTTGGGCTCCGTCAACCTAGAAGCCTTCAAGAACAGGATGTTGGGAATCGGAAGTCATCGGCCTTCTACCACTTCACACAATATTGTTCGAAGTGGGTTATATGCAGCTGCTGGTTTTCCACTAGCCATCCAATGCTCGGAGCTGATAATGGAGTGCGCCAATTACTATGAGAAGGATCATCGGTCAATCATGTCACCTGATGGCCAAGTGCTAGAAAATCTTACTCCAGCAGCCATTGGTGAAGCTTTCGGGATCCCGGTGCACAGGAACATGATTTACAAATCCAGAGAGCGAGCAGAGCGAATGTACGCTTCTGCTTTCGAGAGATGCATGGAGACAATTAACACTCACTGGATGAGCACTCCCAAGCCTTCTCGTACGAAGTTGCCGAAGCAGATCATTGCGGAGGACCTGAAGCAGGAATATTGTGATCTCATCATGATGCTGAGCAAGGTTGGTGGTTGTGCACAGTCATTTATTTTTGAGCCTTGGATGTTTTACTATATCAATCTCATGCTAGAAGGGAAGGATTATGTCAATTGGGCCGAGATGATAAGTGATAATTTACATGAGCAGCTCCTAAGTCTCCGAAGAACGAAGACATTTTACATGAGCTCTTACATTATCTATATGTTGGCACGTATGACTAAGTACAGAGGGATCTCTTATAAGGAGCATGTCGGTTGTGGCTCTCATCAATTCAAGATATATGATGCCTGTCCACAGTTGCATTTGGCGAGCACAACTCACTACAAGCGTGTCAACGATTCCTTCACCATGTATATCACGAGGCTGCTTCAGGAGTGATTACATCACAGAATCTCAAGGGAAGCCCAAGAGTTGATTGAAAGATATGGGTGCTGGTTTATACAGTTTCCAAAATTTTCTTATATTAGGCTGCAAGGTTTCTCATCATATCCATATAGGTTGCCTAAGTACCCAACAGATAGATTTTTAATGCTAGAAATATCTAGGCAATTGCTTGCCTTTGATAAGATTCAAAAGAAGAAGAAGAAAGGAGGGGTAGAATTTCCAGTTATCATGGGCAACTCGGATGAGGTGTGTCCTTCAATACAGGCAGCTAGAGAGGCTGAAAGTGAACTTCAATTTTATCATTTCTCATATCATATTAGCTGATAGCACTACGACCCACATCATAACATCAAATGGGTACTGTCAGAGGAGTTTAAACATAAGGCCACCATTGAGGATTATTGGGCTGATGCGGCTGATGAGATTGAAGTAAGGAAAAGGATGTTTTCTCGGTTGCTGATTACTTTGATCAGGGAGTGTGAAGTGGTGCCGGTTCCAGACCAGGTGAACGAGGATATGGACGTTGTCCATCCCGATTATGCAGCAGTGAGAGATACTCCACTTCCACCTCCAGATTGGTCAGAGCCTGAGATTGCTTATTTGGATACACTTTCTATCCCGGTCTTGACATTCACCAGAGCTTGGGTTGATAGGCGTGTAAGCAGATTGAAGAGTAGGTCAATTGCTTTGACTTACAATATGATGGGAGATCACATGACACCCACCACAGGCAGAAAGAAACAGATTACACGAGGTCCAGAGTCCAGAAAGAAGGAGATAGTTCAACAGGAGCCTACTCAGCCAGAGCCTCCACGAGTTACAGTTGCATCACCATTGGAGACACGTTCTCCAAGTATCCAGGAGGTTTCTTTGTTTGCTGATCAGAGAAATGCATTGAATCAGGTGCAGGTGGTACAGGATGTTGTTCAGCCTCCACGGAGAGAGTCGGTTGGCAAGAGCGTCAATGCACCTGTTAGGGTTGATCAGCAGGATGATGAGGGGACTATTACTGACCCTCAGTTTCAGCAGGAGTTAGAGGCAGCCATGAATGATGATGATGATGATATAGTGTCAGGAGACACTCAGCCACTCGAGGACGATGAGCCTCGCCAGAATGATGTAGACGTTGAGCAAGTTAGAGAAGTCGAGGCACAGGAGCAGCAGCCCTTTGATATACAGTGTGATGTGCCTGATTGGCTTAAGGATAGAATGAGAAGAAGCCCTAGTGAGGAGATTGATCTAGCAGTTGAAATGGAGGAGTTTTTGAACAGGATCAGTGCACCTCCACAGAAGAAGAAAGCGAGAAAGTTTTCGAAGATATCCATTGAAGAGGATGGTTCCCGTACTCTTCATGTAGCTGTGCCACAAGTTGAGTGTGACCGAAATGAAGCAGTACCTCAGAATTATGTGGTCACGACTCTAGATTTGGGACGCCCCACTGGTGCGCAGATTGTAGAGGAGTGTGATAACTCCTACCTTGCCCTCAAAGATAGGTTATTCAAGAAAGAAGGGAAGTATAAGAAGTTGAAAAGAGAACACAAGGCCTTAGTTGGATATGTACAACAGTTATCTCGTTCTCGAGGGCAGGATATACTAGTGATAGAGCCTCCAGTGGAGATACCTAGAGAGTCCATCAATGGCTTGGTGGAGTTAGGAAAGATGGCGCAGGAGGCAGATAAGTGGGTCATGGGAGTCCGTACCGAGACAGAGAAGTTTATGGAGGACCTTGCTTTTGCTTTTCAGTAGGCCTCTAGTATTTTGACACGGATGGATGCAGTGGATCATGCTTGGGGCGATGCTTCTATCTATCAGAGCAAAGTAATCCAGCGTCTTGAGGCATTGAGACATGTTCCGTTGCGATTGCTGATTGATGGAGGTGTCATTCAGGAGAATGACAGATATGATTTCTCGAGATGGTATTCTTTAGCGATCACGGGACGTGGTTTCTTCGACGCTGCATAGGCAGATTCAACCAGGATACATAAAGCTATGGCCAATATCATTGATGGAGTTCATAATACTTTTGAGGCCATATTTGCTAGCCGGTTGAATCCAAAGGAGGTGAATGTTGATAATTTGAGGGGTAGGCTGGTGCCTTTCTTTTCAGATGTTAAGACCTTTGTACAAGATGATTTCGAGAATACTTCTACTTTCTCCACCTTGATCCAGAACACGCAAGACTCCTTGATTGCTTGGAGAAAATTTTGTGCAAGGCATGAGCATTCAGTCAAAGTGTTAGAGTTTCAGCTAGATTGTGTTCCACCCATTTCAGTTCAGGAAGTTGAGGCTGTACTTGGCAGATTTGTTGAGTTTGCAGCTAGGGAGAAAGAGAACGGGAACACACTGCTGAACGAGGATCTTCTAGAAGACTGAATGTGGGCATTTATTTCCTTTACTATTTTGGGAGTGAGTGGGAATCTTTGATTCATTTAATATACCACTCCCTATTCTGGCAGTTTTTAGGGTTAGGGCTGAGGTGGCACGATTCTGGCCACTCTATTAATTATAACCCTAGCCGTCTTTTGGGACTTGGCTAGCTATATAAAGGGGGAGTCCCCCTCATTTGTAATTCATTAGAATAGGAGATTAGATCAGAGTCAGAATTGAGATAGAGCTAGAGACTAGATAGTAGAGCATTGTAGACATTTTACATAGTGTGGAGAAGAAAGAAAGTTTTCCCTTTGAAAACTTTTGTGGAGATTATTTGTGTAACACTTTTCATGATAATAGATCTTTTCATTGATGGTGGAATTCGTCTTGTCATGAATAGCTAGCAAGGTCTCTTCTTCCTTTCGTATCCAAGTAGCGTATTTTCCATGCAATTAGTTTACTTTGATGTGTGGTATTTTTGTTGAGGTAGCTTCTTTCATTCCATACCACTAGCAGCTTGTTGATGATAAGTTCGCCTTGCGTGGTCAACTGGACATTATTTTGAGTTTAACTTTGGTTGTGGTTTGTATGCTTATATGCATCGTTGTGATGGTGTATGTATGCTAAATCATAATTTGAATATCCTTTGCTATCCCTTTGAAGATTGCACCAATTTTACCAAAGCTGTCTGACGTGAGGCTAGGTGAAATTTGGTTGAAGTCTGCCAAAACTAAGTTCTACATATCCTGCATTTAGAGTAGATGTACAAGTTTCTTAGGCCCTATACTCTTTACTTTCCGCATATTTCCGATTAGTTTTAGGAAAACGAACCACATTGCCAAATCATATGTACAAGAATCCCCTTCAAATCATACACTGATTGTTAACTGCAAGAAGTCTGAACAATTGCGTAAGTCCCCTTGTAAGAACACAGCAATACACATCAACCAAACTGGGTCTATTCGCATTAAAGGAACCTTGGAGTTGAAAGCATGAACTTACTCGCAATCTTAGCATGTTGAATACTTTGTTCAAGAGAGAATAGAGTATCCGTTGGGAAACTTTGTTCTGTGTTGGTGCGGTCACAAAAACCACGTCAACACTATGCAAGGTTGAAATCAGAGACAGTGCATTACCAGTCCAAGAGAATGGTTAAAATCTTAGGCAGATACTCTTTAAAGTTGTGTAAGCTTGCAATCAAAGAATGGAGTCTGAATTCAGGGTAATGGAGTCTAAATTCAGGGTAATGGAGTCTCTGATTTCAAGCTTGCAAAATGATGTCTTTGAATTATAGACATAATCTGCATGCTTGACATAAAAATGGGTGCAGGATTGAAATCTTTCAAGAGCTATTTTATTAGTTTTGAACAGGAAGTGAAATTATTTTTAATATTCTCTATGTAAAGTAAAGTGCCTATAGGCTATGCAAGTTATAGATTTTGTATTAGACATTTACATTCTTTCATTTCATTGTTGCAGTCATCATAAATGAGGAACCTTATCATTTTTCATTTTGGAATAGTACAACCTTGGACATTTTGCAAGAGTTAGCTAAAAAACTAGACCAAAACATGACAACCTTGCATCCTGATAGGTGGAAGACTATAACTGATTTGACTTGACATTTAAATGATGATTAATCTATGACAAAAAGAGAGACAAAGTAGTATGATCATTGATTTTTGTATAGGTGCCACACATGTTTTTTTTGGGGGGACCTTGGGACAAACTTGGGCCATATGAGGACTTCAAAATCTCTGGAAAAATTCGATCAATGTTTTATCTAAGGTCAATAGAGTTAAACCGGTCGCCTAACATCTAAACATACAATGAACTTAGAATGATACAATAAAGTTATTTACAAATTGGACTGGTTTGGTGTAGACTGCTCATTCTTTTTGCAGGTTTCATATGTAAAATTTTGACTTTGTCATCAAAGTTAGCTTCTGAAGTTTTCTTGGCATGGAGGTGGTAAATGCTATAACCATTTATAAGGTCACCTTACACGGGCACGACTAGTGAAAATGGTTGGAATTGCTTATTTTGATTAATGAAGAATCCCTTGCTTTATTTTACTGTGGTTTGTGTTATTTTAGGGTGTATTGACAAGACTGCAAGCTTAAAGTTCAAAGTAGAAAGGAACTTGTTCACGCATGTATGTAGGGCAGGTTGTAGATTGATGGCGGTCACCCTTAACTTATCGTGACCCTGATTTATAGCAAAAAACACACCAAGTGTAGAGTTTTTAACATGAGAGTTATTAGCACGATTTATGGCAATATTTTCACGATTTTAATACGAAAAAAATACGATTTTCAACAATTTTTTGCCAGTCAACGGTCTGCAAAAAATATGAAAAATCCGGCAAGCCTAAGGATTTTTTAAAAATCGCAAAAATTGTGATTTTTTCAGAATTTTTGCTTCTATGGTTGAAATAAGTACAACATATTAACTTATTTTATCTTTAACGAATCCATTTTGCTTTTTGCAGTCATGATCAAATTTGTGCATAACCTAGTAGCATAGCCATTTGAACTTTGTCAAGTCCCCTGTTTCGCAAAACTGTCTTGCCAACATTTGACAGGAACTTCACTACAACACAACTCTTGTTTTTCTATGTTCTTTAATGTTAATCAAAATATGCAATGCTCTCAAGTGGCGCGCCCACCTTTAATAAAGCCTAAACTTAATGTATTATTTAAAATTATGCATTTGGTAGCCACAAGTTTGATTTTGAGTGGGCTCCATACCTTTGTATAAGCTATCTGGCCCCACTTGATCCTTTGATTAAATGATTTAATATGATCATTAAGCTTGGACCTAAATGATTCAATATTTAAGAATTCATCTTTGACCCAATAAGAATTAATTTAACTTTTCGATCCAGGGATGTGCAGACCCTTTGATTATTGTTGGTGTGAACAATCCCACAGTTGGCTTTCCTCCAAACTGACATCATATTGCTAACACGTGTACTATTGCACTGGATGTCGATCTGAACAGATGGATGGTGCAGACGAATGACGGCAAAGTATTGAAATATTGCTATAATCCCATTATATTTCCTTACACCCTTACTTGATATTTGCTGACAGTGGACATTTATTGCTTTAAACTCCCACTATTTCTTGCAGAATGGTTGGAGTTGTTGGTCCCATTCTTTAATAATATCAATATTACCTGAATTTCGTTTGGGAAATACCATGCTGTTTTATGAGTTGTGCCCAATTTAAAAGCTTATGCAATGTTTTTAAGTGCAACATCAAACATACTTGTGCAATGGTTTTAAAAGGCCGTGCAGTTCTTGAATATCAGTTCACCTTTTGATTTAATTGGTGTGACATGTTATCCTATCTTCATTGGTTTCGTGTCCACATTGTCATTTGCCTGCCCAATACTTTCTGCTAACTGTGATGCTAAGATGGCTTGATGCCATTTTGAATAAATGTACAATGTTTAGGTATTGTGTAATATTTCTCTTCTACCAAATTTGGTCTACAGAGATGCCTTCCGAAGCTTGTCCGATGATCTTTTATGATGCTTGTATTTTGTTTTATTGTATGAGCCAATATCAAAACTTGCTGTCTTTTCATTACATGTGCTCAAATTTAACACTTCCCATGTTGTGCCCCCAAATTGGCACGCAAACACTTAAATTGGATGCTAGTTTATCTTCCCAAGAGGTTGTGTTGAATTCTATTTCTTTAATGAACTGGAATTTGTGCGGAAGGTGCACATATATGCATCTTTGCTCGGTGCCACCCGTCAAAAGGTATGTGCAGCACTTGAAATAGTCTGCTTAATGTCGTACCATGATGGTTGGAGGTTGATGGTGGAGACTTGGACTACTTTCTTATCCTTGGGTGTTGAAAGATCTAAGGAGGATGCACCATGTTTTCCTTATGCAATGTTTGAATGTGCGCAATATTTATAATGGCATTGTAAAAGGTTATGCTGTACTTATAATGCCTAAGCAATACAACTAAAATGCCTGCGCCACACCTTGGCTTTGCTAGCTGTGTAATCCCTTTGTATGCTTAGCTTTCTTTCTATGATATGCCGTGAATGATTCCTATCAATCCAATTCACATTATTGCTGGGAATATTGTAGATTAATTTGCCAGGTAGGCCTTTAAACTGGACATTGACATTTCTCAGTTTCCTATGCATTGGATATTTTTGCTTGCTAATTGAATTGCTCTGATTCCATAGGTTGTGCGTCTTTTGAGATGTATGTTTTCCCTTGTACCAAGAATGCATCCTTGCACTTCACTAATCCTATGGAGATATCATGGAGAATAAATCAAATAGCACACCTTGCAAACATGTAAGTCTAGTTTTTGTATTTTGAGTGAAAACTCAAGTTTTGAATTTGACTGCAATTTATTGCACAACAAAAATCATCCAATGACATCTAGGACAAGGAGGAACCAATTGAAGACATCTAGACTTTAATTTGAACAAAAGATATTTAGCACATGAGGAGGGTATTTAGAGAACATCATCATAATTTTACTATACACTTGCTTGTTATCTTTGAATTTTCATTTAGATCCATAAAGCTAGTCTATATAAGGGTTTTGTTAGGGATAACTTGATCCTTGTGATTTGATTAATTCTTAAAGGTTTTTGTAAACACCATCACTCCTTACAAGCATTCAAGCACCACCACTACTTGCAAGATTAGGCAAGTGAGATAAATAGGTTGTAGGATATAGGATTTAGCAAGAAGTCGTCGATGAGTAACAAGGTCATTCTTCACAAAAGAACATTTGTCCACTCACAAAAAAACATTTTACACACATAGATCTAAATAATGGCAATGAACAAGGTTTTTGATAGAAAATCTTTGTTGAAGTAATTGAAAAAAATAGAAAATATTAGTGAATCACTTCCTAATATCTATTACATTTCTTTATCATAAAAATCTAGGTAAATATTAGTTTATATTTAATATATATATATATATATATATATATATATATATATATATATATATATATATATATATATATATATATATATGGCAACAATCATCCCTAGCTCCTAAATAATCTAGTTTAATTACTTTCTTACCATTTGTATTTATTTAATTAGCCTATATTTATATAAAACATATTTTATTCCTTCACATAAATACACCTATATGTTAGAGAATAAATAATATTCACACTATTACCCTTGTTATGAGGTAAGAACAATTAATACTAGAAAAAATAAAAAAGAGTTTAAAAGAGTTAGATAATACACTAGTGGGATCCTTCTTTAGTGGACTTTGTGAAATTAATTCTTGATGGTGCATTTTAGGGTAACCTAAGAAATGTTAGAATGGGATTTTTTAAGAAATGTGAAAGATGAATTTATGTATGATGGCTCCCTTTGAATTATAACTAATAACAATGTTGAAGGTGAATTGTTAATGTAGGAATAGCAGCTTGGTATTGACAAACATATAATGGAAGGTGATTCATTTTTACTAAACAATGCCATACACAAAGGCTCAAGTCCTAATCAGAGGCTCTAGTATTATATAGAAGAGGCCCTAGCATTATGTAGAAGAGGCATTAGTGATGGGCACTAATTTAGCTATTGTAAGCTTTCAACATTATAGCCACAAATTAAATGTGGCAAATTTTATGGCTAATTTTCATAGTTGTTTGGAAAGTCTTATGACCCTCATTAGCCACCTCTATAATTCATGGGAGGGAGTAGACAACTATTTGAAGTATAGGCCCCCATGAGTAGTTTTTTACTATTTTGTATCATATGTACTTTAGATGTATTATTTGATGGGGTCAATGCAAGAAGGGATCTTTATTAATACATTTATTTTTTCTATTTGTTCCATGATGAGCTCATTGTACCAATTTCTTCTTGTTGGTTCATGTTGGATGGCTGAGTGGGAGGTGGTTGTAATGTGTGGTTTATTGCTCTTTTCATATCTCAGAGGAATAATGCGCAATTTGGTAGAGATCATCCATGCAAAGATTTGGTTCTAGATAGTATCATAGTTTCTAAAATTTTAATGCTAATCTATTATGACATTCATCTTTGTGAAGGTTGTCATAGGTAAGTCTATTCTAGGTTTCTAGGGCTCTCCTTCATCTTAATCCACGATTTGTCAATATCTTATTTCTAAATTAGTGCTAGTGATTCTTGTTGGGTGAAAATTATGTAATCAACTTTTCGATAGATTACACAACTAGGTGAGATGTAAATCTCTCCTCTCAAAAAGGGCAGGTGCCCTTCTTACTGCTGATAGAAACGATAGTAAAAAAAACAAGTAATTACAAAATGTACACAATACTTACGAAGTGGGGGGGGGTGTGTTACATTCATCCTTCTCTCTTCTTTCAGAGAAGATGATTACAATGCTTCACTATTGGAAGTTCCCAATTCACAATAACTTAAAATGATCAACAACCAGTAATGCCAATACCTCTATCTTGTCAAAGCAAAGTGTAGAGGTACCAAAAGTGATCAACAATAAACTAGTAAAATAAAAGGGAAAGCTCACGAAGGCACAAAGTCATTTTGTAGCTTTATCAATGGTGGATTTGTGATAAGTGTGTCGTTTGTCGCATTAGAAGCACAAAGTATTCTTAGATGCAGCAATTCCTCGAACAACATGAACAATTACAAGCACAAAGTCTTGTAGATTATCCAACCAAAGTATCCAAAGAGCATGAACAATTACAAGCACAAAGTCTTGTAGATTATTCAACCAAAGATAAACAAAACACAAATGAAAATATAAATAAAGGATGTAACACAAAGTTTACATGAATTACTTAGAGTCCTTCAGATTCCATAAGCTAATCACCACCAAATGAGACCAATAAATAAGATTATCGAATCCAACACAAAGTATGGTTTGCAATCTTCTTCTTTATTGATCAAATTTCATTCACAAAGTATGAACACAAAGTTTCACAATTCTGCTTCAAAAAGGGCAGCACTTCGTTGCAAAATACTAAAGGATGAATTTACAATAGAAATCCCTCACATTATATAGAAAGAGGGATGAGAAAAATTAGGGATCTAATTTGAGGAAATCAAGGAAAGTTGGGTGAGTGATTGAAGGAGATCTCACCTAACTTGGACCAAAGTCAAAGTGTAATTTTCTTACAAACGATTACATCTTTGAACTTGATGCAATTACAATTTATGAAAAGACATATAAGATGTCAAGAAATATTTACAAGATGCATAAAAGGATGCATCAAAAATGTCTAACACTAGAGATCGGGAAAATTTTTCATGTTTCCTTGCTTTGGGCGTGAAAGTCTTCGTATTTCTTCCTGGTCTCCTACACGAACTTCTCATATGGACCAACGGTGTAATCCACAATGGTGTGAATTCTCATGATCGATCTCATGGCAGATGAGTGAACCTTCTTGCACCTATCAAGATACATTTTTAGGTTATCCAATGTGAGCCATGTATCACAAATGACATTCATAGAGGCTTCTAAAAAGTCTGCACTGTCAATCAACTTCATGATGGCTTCCTTGAAGATCTAGGGCATTTTTGTGGTCGGCAGGAAGATATGATTCTCCTTAAGAAGTTGACACGGTAACTCCTTGATACCCTTTTCAAGAATAACACGATGCCCTTCGACATCTTCCTACACATGGTGGAGATCTTTTGTAAGATATTGAATTACTTGAATTTGATGTTTCAAGGATTCTCTTACCTCAATGAATTTTTCTTTGTCGGGAATTACCCCGACTTCCACCAATTTATTGAGCTTTACCTGCTTCATATGTGACCATGACAGCAGGCATTTTTCCATGTCTCTGTGCTCCCGGGAAAGTACACCTTTTTCTTTATCAAGCTTTGTGGTGAGCTTGGCCAACAAGGTAGTTTTCTCGTCCACATCAATTATGACCTGAGATCCGTGTTCTATGATCTTCTCAACGAAATCATACAACACCCTGCCTTTGGAGGTGAACTTCCCAGCTTTCTTGACAGCTGAGTCTTCAATACTTACCATTGTCAGCGGTTGTGCATTAGTTGGAGATCCTGCAAGTCTCTTTACAATAGTGGCATAATGCTCTACCCTTTGTTTGTACATATTGCGAGCTTGCTCCATTTTATCCAGTTTTCCAGTCAAGATGTCCAATGTCACTTGAGCATTTGCTTTTGCACTTTCATTGGTAACCTTGCCAAGCTAGACTTTTGTTACTGTGTAGTCCTCCATATTGACATCTCCTTCTTCTTGCAGTGGTATGCCAATCTCTGCATACTTATGGCTAGTTTTGTCAACATTTAGCCTTGAGTATACTTTTTCCTTTTTCTTCCCTTTAGCCTTTGGAGGGACTATCTCTTTGAGGTCGAGCTCCTCTGGAGAGATCATTTGCTTCTTCTGCTTTGACACTTGAGATATCAGCCAAGGGGGAAGGAAGGAGGTGTGAACTTCTAGATTCACTGTCAACTCTGTCGTCATTGTCACCTCTGAAGTCATTATCACTGCTGAAGTTACCATGGGTATCGTGACAATAGGAGAAGTTTATGTCATCATTGCTCCTGTAGACTGCACATTGAGCTGATAGTGCATTGTCTCATTCATGAAACGATTGAATTCATTTTCAGAAGTGATCATATGTTGGTGAAGACAGGCTAGGAATGGATGATGGAGGACTTGACAGTATATCAACTGTATGAATGCTTGTCACCAAGGGAGTATCAAGCGGGGTTGATGTTGCAGGAATAGTAGATATCTCTACTGCAGGAATGCATGTGGTAGGAATGGGAGATGAGGGAACAGGAGGTGGAGGAGTTCTTGAATTTGGAGGGGTATGAGGAACACTATAAATCATAGGCGATGACATTCTAGGAATTTCCTCAACTACATTCTCACGTGGAGACATAGTTCTTTCTTGATCATGCATGGGTTCCTGTCGATCACTTTCTTGTCTCTTCGATTCTGGTTCTCCTTCGGAATCACCTTCAGATTCTTCTTTAGAATATTCTTCAGACTATTTCCCACTTTTAGAAACTTCTTCTGCATTGGAGTCTGATTCTATTTATTCTTCATCTTCAGCGGATTGGTCACTAGAAGTACCTTCTTCATTGGAATCTATCTCCTCTGGAACAACCTTTTTACCTCTAGAGCGAGATGGATCGGATTCTGTGGTTTCTCCTTTTGGGATAGACTGGGTATCTTTCTTGCCAACAATAAACTTGATCCTAGGACCTCTTCGTGAAGAAGTGGGAACATCCGCTGATTTATTTTTCATGTGGAGTTCTTGTTGTCGGCAAGCTTCTGCTTTAGATTCTTCTCCTTCTGAATCTGTTCTAAAACTTTTCATTTGAAAACCATGCTTATGTAACCATTCTGTAGTATTGGATAGGATTGGCGCCAATCTTTCTCTCATGCTGGTAATCTCTTTCTTAGACCATTGAATTGCAGGAAAGGACCTTTTAGAAACCTCTTGTTTATCATAGACAACATTCACGATATCACCAGGATCTGTAAAATCCTCTGGTAGGTCAGCAATATAAGGGTCTCTAATCTACTGCATAGTCAACTTGCAATAATCCATTTTGTGAATGGCTTCTTCATCTCTGCAATCAGCCCAGGTGTCTTTAAAATGGTACTTGTGATGATGACCCCTTTTTAATTACCTTCTAACATCCCGGTAATCAAAATCAAACCTATACTTGTAGGTCTTGATTGTCATGATTAGCATCTCAGCATAAACAAATTTGGCTTTTTGTACAGTTGTGATAGCATATCTGTTGATTGTTAGTGGGAACTTGAATCCACACTTGTGATTACTTCTTCATTGTTTATGCACTGAAATCAGCTGTCTTCACATCTCCATGAGAACCCGCTTATCCAAAGGATAACGTGGCAGCATGTAAGGGCAACCAGTGTAGCACCCTACTCTCAAATAAGTAAATGTTGGGAATTGCAGAAATAAGCATCCAACTTTACTTATCGCCTTATAGGCCTCATCAGATGCCCTTCTCCTCTCGAGAGCTGGATCAAAATTGAAAAGCAAGGGTGTGAAGAAAGCATCAATAACCCACCTGAAATGATGGAAACTTTTCGTTAATTCCAGTTGATAGAAGAATTTATACATAGGCACCAGCATTCGATAACCTTTTGTGGATAGACTTGGAAATTGCCTCATTATAGCTGTTGCGTACACCAGGTAAGAAGCCATATAGAATTTCAATGTGGAGGGCACATTGATTAGTTGCTCGTGTATTTCATCACTGATTTGTTTGCCCGAGTCAATGTGCACTTTTTGTCTTCTTATAATCCAAATGTATTCATAAATCTAATCATGAAAAGTGGATGATTCAGGCAAGCCTTTTACTCTTCTTAAAAATGTGATCATATCTTTGATGTCATCTTTGAAATCACTCCGCAGGAGTCCCTTTGGCCATCTGGAAACAGATTGTCTAGGATTCTTCAACCATTGGGTATTTATTAGGTTTTTAGCCTTGTTGGGATCAGCGTCAAAGACTTCTTGTGCTTTTTGTATAGAGATGTCAATGTACTTCTCCATATGAGGGACTTTGAACACAATATCAAAGAAATCAGGGTCGAGCCTTAAAATCTCGTGCCTAGAAGAATCAATCACGCTTCTACTTTCCCTAATGTAGTGGGATGCCACTTGAAGGAAAAAAAATTTATTGTGTGCAGCAGTAGGAAACATAGCTACCAAATGTAGGTTACTGTGTACAATTTCTCTCATTGGATCAGGAAGAGGCTTCATCTCAGTTTGCTTTGTAAAATCAACCAAGTCTTGATGGTCAACCTCTGTGTCTTTTATTTCTTCCACCTTGGAGACCACTATAGTTGGCAGATAGACACCTTGATAATTATATTTCATTTTTCCTTTTGCTTTTGAAGAAGATGGAGGTTTTATGGCAGTCATCTAAGAGCAACTGAAACTTTGATCAATCAACTTTTAGGATCTCGAAAAGAGACTGTAAGATGTGGAGTTAGAACAAACATTAGTCATTAAACAACATGGGAATACATGAAGTGAGCAACGACGATGAGCAAGCATGGAGCAGATGACAAGGCAGGAAAAACGATGCACAAAATGGAATGAGTGAGTTTCGGGACGAAACTTGCCAGTTTGAAGTATTTCAGGGAAAAAATTGTGTAAAGTGTAAGGGCGCTGAAAATTAGCGCCCTTGCATTTTGAAGAATTATAGCTTTGATGAAGGGGTGCTGAAAAACAACACTCCTACACTTCAGTGTTAGGAAAAAATTGTGTTATGTTAGGGTGCACTTTTTCAGCTCTATGGCATCTCTCACTATGAAGTTAGCAATTGATATGTCGCTGAAAAAGTGTGCTTCAGGATTTAGGAAGGGCAATGAAAACATAATGCAATGATTTCTGAGAACGCTTTGGAAATTTGGAAGTATTGAAAGGATTGAAAACAACACTTGAGAACGCATATTGAAGTGCATTAGATCTTCACTTATTGCCATGGTTTGTATGGAAAGCACAGTGCAATCTTACTCACAAAACATGACTTTCTTTCATGGTCAGTTCAAAGCATTGGCTAAGAATTATGTGAGGAGAACAAAAACATGTGGGTAAGAACGACTAAAATGAAGAAAAGAAAATGCATATGTGCAAGAAATCTATGCCAAAACAAACGATGAAAGCTCAAATGTGTGATGATATTCCAAAACGCAACTAGGGTAAGAGGAAAAATGTGGTCAATAATTAACAAGACTCCACATCAATGGCGAAATAAAGAAAACGTGTGAAGAATTTGGAAAAACGCATTTACAAACCATTAAAATGAACTTGAAACAAAATTAAAAATGAATGGAATAGAGGGAGTTAAGAAAAATGACTTACCAAAAAGAGAAACGAAAACTTGGTTGAAGAGGAACTTCAGATTTCTCAAAAACGTGTTTTGCATCTTGAGAAGATTTCGCCCAGCAAGAAGGAAGGAAGTTTGACGATTAAAAACAATGAAAATGAAAATAAAAAACTTTTAAGTGAATGGGAAACATAAAAACCTAACTCAAGTCGCCCAATTAATTGAGGCATAAAAAGTGGCACGATGAGCGAAAAATGCAAAACGAATGAAGAAACACGCCTAGGCAAGAAAATGACTAAGTTAGGACAAAAAGTGTAAGAGCGCACTTTTTCAGTGCTCTTACATTTTTTGACAAAAACACTTTCATGCAGAGGCACTGAAAATTAGCGCCCCTGCACTTTTCATACTTAGCCAATTTTTGGCTTGTGAGCAGGAGCACACTTTTTTAGTGCAACTGCATTTTTCAAATTTTAACTAAGTATGAACAATGAGATTTCGCAAAGGAGCTCATTTCGAAGGTCTTCGCGAGGCAAACAAAGGGGGATGCTCAAATTGACTATTTGAGGCTTTGGAACACATTCCGAGGTGGCTTGAAAATCACGTCGTTTTATGTGCTTGAACTACACGAACCTAGGAAACATACAAGTTTCGTAGGGGGTTATCCTTGGAACAAGCACTGCTAGATTCCATGATAACAGTTGGCTCCTGCTAGGGATCTTCCTTTGACCGTTCTTTGAAATGAATGAAGGGAGAAGAATTCCAGAATTCAAGTGCCTTTATCCATCCATTGGGCTTGGATTGAAGCGACTACAACGACAAAAAACTTAAAACATAAAGACTCGAAAGGACTTAAAAATAAAAAGTATTTACATACCAACGCCAATTGCTTTACTATGTAAAGTGCTTGAGATGTTTCCCATTGTGAGGAAGGGAAAATGGTGTTTTGTCTCCATATGCTAACAAGAATTTGTTCTCACTGTGCAACTGATGTATTTGGAAAGGTCCTGTCCATAGTGAGTCAAATTTCCCATGCATACCTTTTGGTTCTCTTCGTTTGTCCCATAAGAGAACGAGGTCACCAATTTGATATTCTCGAGACTTGTCCTTTTTCTCAAAAAGCTTCTTCACTTGGTCCTGGTGTTTCACGATGCCGTCAGCCACTTGAACCCAGTTCTCTTCCAATTTAGAGAGATACATGATGCACTTATCAACAAAGTTGTCAAACGTCTCATCCTTAATGGCCTTAGCCAGTTTGAGGGCTAGTAGTTCCAAGGTTATAGGAATCTCGGCATTCAACCCATACAAGAGTTGAAAAGGAGACATGTCGATCGCTTGCTTCATAGTTATCTTGTCTGCCCACAAAGAGTCGAACAAGGCCTTGTGCCACAAACGTTGATTCTCATCTACCAGCTTACGGATGATAGTTACCAGATTTTTGTTGCTAGATTATGCCTGACCATTACCTTGGGAATAATAGTCAAAAGAATGTGACAAAGTTATGTCGTGCTCAAAACAAAACTTAGTGATCTCGTTTGACAAGAAGGTAGAAGCATTGTCAGCAACTATCTTGTTTGGCACACCGAACCTAGAAATAATGCTTTCCTTTAAGAAAGTGCACACCACTTCTGAAGTAGCATGCTTGGTAGGTATCGCTTCCACCCATTTGGTGAAATAGTCAATAGCAGTCAAGACATAGATGTGTCTTGTACTTGATGATGGATTAACTGCACCTATGAAGTCAATGCCCCATTGCTGGAAAGGTTCTTCGATCACAACAGGTTTCAATGGCAAAGACGCCAACCTGGGTCGACCAACGAACTGTTGGCATAATTCACACTTACGCACCCAAGAGTATGTGTCCTAAAAAAGTGTGGGCCAGTAATACTTCACTCTTAGGATTTTGTGAGAGGTTACTCGCGCTGAGAAATTTCTGCCACATGCCAAGTCATGATAAGATTTCAGCAATTTTTTTTGTTGTTCCTTATCAACACATTTGAGAAAAGTCCCATCCATTGCACGTTTGTACAAGCCATTGTCCCATAAGACAAAATTAGCTAATTTCAGCTTGATGGTTCTCCTTTCCTTTGGAGTCAAGTGATTAGGGAATTCTCCATATGTGAGGAAATGAGCGATGTTGGAATACCATTCGTCAGTGGTACTAACAAACAGTACCATTGGGAGTGTACTTGGATCCACCTCTTCCTCGTCTGAAACTTCTTCATCCCCTAAAATTTCTTTATCTGGATTATTTTCAGCAATAAGCTGACAAAGTCCACGTCCACGTATCAACTTAGTGGGTTTAATTTCCAGATCATACTCCTGAATCTTGGCAATCCAATTGCCTCTTTTTGTTCCAAATTCCTGTTGTGTTAGGATAGACTTAACAGTCGAATCTGGTACTAGAACCTTGACATGGCTACTTAAAATGTAGAGCCAAAAATTATTGATGGCTTTGACAACTGCGAAAGCATGCTTCTCCATTTGAGAATATTTCAATTCATAATTCTTCAGGGGGCAGCTCATGAATGCGATGGGAGATTCAAATCCTTCATCATTTTCCTGTACTAGAATTGCTGAGAGTGTATGCTCGGAAGCATAACTGTACATGAAAAAATCTTTGGCATAGTTGGGGTAGACCAACACAGGTGCGTGAGAAATGGCCTCCTTGATATCATCGAATGCTGCTTTCCCTTCTGCCGTCCAATGGAATGTGGTGTTACCCTTCATCATATTTACAATATGACGAGTCTTTTCAACAAAGTCTGGAAGAAACCTCCTTAAGAAGTTTACTTTGCCAAAGAAGGAATGAAAAAATTTCTTGCTTGACGGAAAAGTGAGAGATTTAATTCCATTGACCCTTTCCAAGTCAATCTTGATTCCCTCTGTAGATACAACGTGACCAAGAATTTTACCTTCTGTCACCCCAAAAGTTGATTTTTTGGGATTTAGGGAAATACCATGCTGACGACATCTTTCAAGAGTTTGCCTCAAGTGGTAGAAATGTTCATGACGTTGCTTAGAGAAGACCGTGAGATCGTCAAGATACACCACAATGAACTTACCCATCACGTCGTGGAAAGCAAGATCCATGGCACGTTGGAATGTAGCGCCAGCGTTGATCAGACCAAAGGGCATCCTGCGATATGCAAAGGCTGCCCATGGTGTCGTGAAAGCGGTTTTGTGTTGATCGCTTGAATTAACTTCAATTTGATTGTAGCCAAAAAATCCATCTAGCATGGAGAGCATCTTAGATCCAGTTACATTTTTTAGGACTTGGTCCATCACTGGAAGTGGATAATTGTCTTTGAGTGACAATTGGTTTAGATTTATGAAATCTACACAAATGCAGATTTCACCATTCTTCTTATGAACAGGGACAATATTGGCTATCCATGTTGAATGATGGATAGGGAATATTATCCGTGCGTTTAGCATCTTTTGAACTTCTGCCAAAATTGTTCTAGAGATCTTGGGATTGTACTGCCTTTGCTTTTGTTTGTAAGGCAAAGCTCCGACTTTGAGGGGAATATCATGTTGTACTTCTTTAGGCCGAAATGATTTTAGATCTTCGTATGAATATGCTAAGACATCAATATACTCTTGTAGTAGCTGAGCAAACTATCTTCTTTCTTCGGCCGTGCAACATTTTCCAATGTTCACCATCTTGGGGTTGGTTTCGGTTCCCAGATTTATTTGTTCCACTTCATTAGAAGAGTCAGAATCAGAGAGTTTCTTTTTCATGTGGCGATCATGCTTGTCAAAAAGACTTTCCAAGGATACCAATCCTTTGGGAATCTTATTCCCTTTGAGTTGCAAATATTCTTCACCTGTAACAAGATCCATATTTGACATAGATTCTCGAGGCAGAGAATTGCTGCCTTCAAAATACAACTCATAAAAATTCTCTGCTTTCTCTAGAAAGGCAATGATTTGATGATCATCATTGAAAATTTTCCACTTCTCCAAATTGTCAGGGAAACTTGGGTGGAAAACCAACTCTATGGTGTAAGTAAAACCTTGAAAGTCTTTGTGTGGCACCAAGAGCATGGCAGAGATTGTGAGGGAATCAGCTCTAGTATTGTATTCTCTGGGAACAACAGAGATATCAAAAGCTTCAAATTCCTCAACGGAATCCCATACTAGATTACGATAATGCCTGAGTCTGTCATTCTTTGTCTAATAAAGATTTCTCACTTGACATACTAGCAGCTCAGCATCACCTTGTGCATGAAGAGTTTTTATACCTTTTTTTAGTGCAATTTGCATTCCCAATAACAGGGCTTCATATTCAGCGGTGTTATTAGTGTTATCAAATTGCAACTTGAAAGAGAAATGGAAAAAAATTCTTGTTGGTGAAATGAAAACCATTCCTACTCCAGAACCAATAGAAGAGTAGCTACCATCAAATTCGAGTAACCAGACACCGTTGGGATCACCAATGCTAATAGTGTCGAAGTCCAAAACTTCATCATCTGACGAGGATTCACAGTCGGAGATAGACAAATCACCTGACGACGTCTCATTTGAAGCGGAGGAAATATCATCATTTTGTAACTCATTTTGAGTCGAGGATTCACCCACCTCATTTTTTTGTAGATAGTAAGTTCCCACGCCTGAGGATTTGAACAAGATCTGAGCTCTAGGATCATCTGATTTGGAAACTGAAAACTCTGACTCTTTTTTAGGAACCAATTTCTGCATCACACCTTTTATAGGTATTCTTGCTTCAGACATATCCTTTCTTAGTTCTCCTCCAACATCTTTGCAAAAATTGCATCCGAGGAGGATTTCGTAAGATGTTGGTACATCGGCCACAAGGACCGTCATTTTTATTTTCTTTTCCGGGTATGCGGCAAATGCGTATTGCGCATCTTTGATCTGGTTGATCAATGGCACTTGTTTATTCTCCATGGAGAAACAACGGTTGAAGGTTTTGGTCATCTCAAGGCCCAAGGCAGTAGCTACCTTGGCGGGCATCACGTTGTTAGATGCACCAGAGTCTATGACATAGTTACTCAGCTTGAAACCATTTACAAGTAGGGAGATGAAAAATCGATCAATGCGTCCGGAGGTGGTTGGAGGATTAGATACAAGTTTACTCTTTGGAATCTTCCCTGGGTTTAGGAGTAACAGGGGTATCAGGAGGTGTATCCTGACTTGGGGAAATTCTTTTGTCATTAACAAACTTGACAAGCCTGTCAAATTGGTCAGGGTTGGCTTTGAGGTATTTAGCCTCGGGCATTTGAACCTTGGTTTTCTTGGCATGGTCAATAATGTCAAAAGCTTGGAAAGAATTTTGTAGGTTGGAAGTCATAACCTCACTGATTGGTTTTACAAAAGGCACACTGGTCTTTGGAACGAGAGGATTAGCTTTAGGAATAATGGGAGTTGATGAAGAAGGCCGAGGTGTACTTACTTGCGGATTTGCTTTTTTCTTGGGTTGCCAAGGGAGGGGAGATCCTCTTTTGGCGATCGTTATCGATCGTTATCGATGGTTTCTCTTTTTTAGGGACAACAACAACTTGAGCTTTATCAAGCTGATTTTGTTGATGCCGCGTAAAAATAGCATAAGTATCAGTCACCAAGTCATCTTCTTCTTCTTGCTCTTCCATTTGCAAATAGCTAATCTTGGAGTCGCCAGCCGATTCAGTTTCTTCTTTAGGGTATTCTTGTTGTGCATAATCATCTTGTTCTGCCTCGTAGTATCCCGCAACATTGTTAGTGGGCAGGGCTTCCAGAGCAAGCCTTCCTAGGGGTGCTGGGAGATGATTTTGATTTTTGTTGCCAACATAATTAGGGAAAGTCCTCCTAGGGATGTCCTTGTAATTGCTACTATTGTTATTGTTTGAAACTTGCTTTTTTAAAGAAAAGAGTTCATTTGCCAGCCTTTGGACCATGGGATCTGTGAAATTTGAGCTGGCACTGGGAGCACTGACATTAGATGATGAAGACCCTGAGGCTTGCATCCTTTTATTTCTGTTAGTCCCCATCCTAATTTCTCCAGCAAGGATCATGTCGTCCTCCAGACTGGTAGCCAATTGCTGAGCCGCTTCAACATTAACAAGATTTTCCCTACGTAAGTAGAAACTCACCTTGAGTAGTTGTGTGTTGATGAAGAAGCACTTCAGGTTATGATTCATCGGTCTTGCATCATTTGGGATCCGTGTCACCAATTTATTAAATTTTTCCACGAACTCGCGCATAGGCTCATGAGCTTCTTTACGCATGGTGGTGAGTTGCGCCAATAAAGCATGTGAATCTTTAGCAGGCTTAAATATTTCTTCAAACTTAGTGTGAAGAGAGGCCCAATCGGTGACAAAGGCGTTAGGAAGAGTAAAGAACCATTCAGCTACAACCCCTTGAAGGGATTCAATGAACAATCTTACAGAAACATCTTCATGCTCAATGCCAAGAACGACACAAACGATGTAGAATGCAGATATGTGCTCATCGGGATGATGTTTTCCATCACCTTGAAACTTTAGGAGATGCTTCCTAGATACGCACGACAGTTCGTGCAAAGGTGCGGCCAAACGAAGGAGACCAAAAGAATTTCCCCATGGTCCTGTAGGTGGTGCAGCCATAACTGATTGCACAACAGGTATCTGAATAGGATGTCTGAGGTAAATAGACCAAACACTTGGGAGAGGAGATCTTTGGCTACACGGAGGGTAGCTTACAACACGTTGCAGTGGTGACCTTACTCATGGAGGAGTAAATGGAAAATTGCGTTGCAAAAACTCTTCAAAAAGTGGATCTACTACTCCTTGAGCCCTCAATCCTCATGTATATATCCAGTCTGCTAGAATGCAGATCTGAATAAGATGGATATTATAAAGTGACAATATACAAAAGAACAACAAGAAAGAGGAAACTTATCTACTTCAATCAAAAGCGTGAGGCTTAGATTATGTATGTCGTTCCCCAGCGGAGTCCCCAAAAAACTGTTGGGTG